>JABAJZ010006989.1:0-17509 GCA_018857265.1 Termitomyces sp. T32_za158 | reverse complement strand
GAGCAGCTGAATATACATATGGCATGTGAAGGAAGGCTAGGCCTTGACACGTCACCGAACATCACTTCCATCAGCCCAAACCCGCTTTTTCTAATCGTAGACGAGATCAGGTGGTTCATCGCCCATATGCATTATCAAACCTAACTTTCATTAATAAACCTGTATCGAACACACAAAGAACATACCTTGTTTGAGTTGCCTCAACTCTTTTGCCATCGGTTTGAATGCATTATTCATTTGTTCTGTTGTCGGCTCTTTTGGGCCAGGGGCGACCATCGGACATATCACATTGAAGCCAAGGAACCGTTCACTGCATGGGAGGTTGTTGATTGCGATGTAAACACCACCTGCTGAGTGTGGCCCTCCAGACCAGACTCCGAACCTTTCAGTAAAGTAAGCAGGGAATAGTGGAAACAAATTTTAACACCTACCAATCTATATTGATTGACAATTGAAGGCCAAAGCGATGAGTGTAGAGCGGCATTGCCACACCATCAATTCAATGGGCATGCATTCCGATTGAACAGTCCCAGCATTTCCCAACTTCACGTCTGATACCTGTTTCTGATTGATACCACATATTAGCATCACTAATATCTGACATGACAAATTCTGGATCGGCATTTCGATTTGGTATATACCTGGGCGCATGAACATCCGTCGAAGGCTCTGAATGATAGAGACCTGCAGATAAATGAGAATTGGAATACGCGCACCATTCTTCACCGTGTATATTTGGCCTTGACAGTGAGCTGATGTACAAGTGGGCTCAGCAAGTGCTTCGAGTTCATCTGGGGTATGTGGTTCCCAGCACGATGGACATATGACATACTGAATGATGTATTCATCAGGGTCAATTCCTAGTTGCTTACCTGTGCTCGGCAGAGTTCGGACAGGGATAGGATTATCAGGAAGCATGCCAGCAGCCACCAGAATGTTCAAAGAAGAATTGAGATCGTTCGAGGCTCGTTCCCATGACAAGTGGCCAAAAACATTCCCGAGAACAGCTTTGAAATATATGCCATCCGAACAAATGACTTTTCCTGCATTGCAGGAATCAGATGCCTTGGAGCCTGATTCTGTTCATGGTCTATCCATGAATCGGGCTCAAGGTGGCTCAAAGTCAGGAGCCGAAGGAACTAATATCTCAATATTTTGGCGAGAAGGAGTGCGACTTGCTGCACAAGGAGACACGCGAAGTGACGGAGAAGATTGATGAGAAGCACTGGCAGTAGACAAAACACGAGATGGAATACATTGTCCTGTCGATGGTGCTCGAGAAAGACCCTGTGACCCTCCAAATGATGATTGATGTGAAGGTGGGCCTGCTGTTTGAAAAGATAATCGTGATGTGTAGTACCTGTGGGACTATGCCTGGCTGTTGAATTCCAGGGCATACTCGAGAAATACGAATAGCCGAAGCAGGGACAGGTCACGCTACTGTTCTGCCTGATTGAGCAGCTCTTTGAAGGTACCTTTTCGCCTGTTGCTTCGTCTGGTATGCAACGCCGTCCGTATGCCTCTTGCAGCCATTGCAGAAACAAGGAACCCGTAGCGCGCCGCGCACGGTAGACATGAATGTCCTAATGGAATTAAAAGGAGAGCTTGGTCAGATCGCATATGAGTGAGAAGGGGAAGAGAAGCGCGCGCGTATGTACACGGGCGCGTGCATGACGTCGATTCATGATCGAAATTGCAATTGTTTCTTTCGAAGTTCATGTGGTAGATTCTTGTGTCAGCAAAATTTCACAGTAATGTATATTCTTCCAGAGTTCTGCGAGAGGAAAATCTATCTCGAGCAGAATGTATGGAAAACGTGAGAAAAATGTACATAAGCTAATGATTTTCCAGATCCCATTATTTCGCGCTTTGTGCTGTGTAACTAAAATGTTTCGCAGATCATGGCAATATTAATGTCAATTCGGGCGGACGCGTACCGGATCCTCACAGTATTCCCCTAGGTAGACAAACGAGCATGTACAGGTTCCTGCAGCTGCGGATCGCAGAAATCCTCGACGCCGTCTTCGGCAACGTCCTCGCCGCCCCACCGACGGCGCTCCCTGCACGCGCTGACGTGCCAGATGCCAGATGCCAGACGTTCAAGGAGCCAGCGCTGCATAACCTCGCCACGGCCCCCGGCGCGGACGGGCAGCAGTGTGTTCGAGAAGCCCTGGTGCGCTCCATTGGCTTACTGTTGCAACGTTGCTCTTTTACTGTGTACATACTACCGCGGGACACACACGCATCCTGGTGCGCCATGCGCCGACCGCGGCCGTGCTACGCGCTCGAGAGCCAACAAGCTCTTCCTGCAAGATCCTGTGCGCGCGGCAGGAGGTTCCCGTCACTGAAGCCTATTGACCCAGCACTTTGTTGGAAGCATGTGACCAACACGTGCTCTCGGAGATCTCCACTGCAGAAAACGCCTCATCAATTTAGATAAACTTGTTTATTTTCAGCTGGACTTATCCGATGGAGGTGCATGTACGCTACGAATACATACATAACATTGAATCCCATAGGAGCTTGTTTTCAAAACTGTTGCAATGCAAAAATTGCTACTTATTCCTTAACGCGACACTGACGAGGACGAATCATCTCAATGAATGTGGTAGTCCATTATATTACGTGCTCGCCGCCTCTCAACCTTCCCTTTGCCTCTAGCCCATGTCGTATCAGGCTCCCTCCCTGTCTTTTTCGTCTTACACTGCGCTCGCAGACGAATGGATTACGCACCAACATTATGTCATGCGTCGTTGTTTTCGATCCCTCTCGCTATCCCTACTCTGCATGCACTCCATCTCCATTCTGCTAATCATTTCACACTCGTACCTACTCAGTCCCTCGTGGCTTTAGCTTGACTTTTCGATCCTCCTCTCTCGGGAGGGGGACCCGGTGCTCGAGAACCCTCCGGGATTCAAGAAATAAATTCTTTCCACAACACACAAATGACCTCATCAAGTTTTACTTATTTCGGTTCTTAGTTTCACACTCTTATCAAAAAGTCTCGCACTTCGAACTCACTCGCGTCCAATCTACAAGTGCAGAATTAACAAGTTTACGAGGGATTTTCCGCAGCGGAGATCTTCGAGAGCACGTGTTGGTCACGTGCTTCCAACAAGGTGCTGGGTCAATAGGCTTCAGTGTTCCCGTCCCCTGCGTGCAGCGCGCGAAGCTGAGTCTACTCTACTCTACTCTACTCTACGCGCACGACTTTGCAGATCAAGCCAGCCATTGGTGGCGCGCAGGATATACCGGAACCGGACGCGCGGTGGGGCCACGAGTATTGCACGTTCGCGGCGCACCTGGAGGAGCTGTCTGTGTCTGTGTCCCTGTCCCTGTCCCCCGAGACAACCACCCTGTCGTGGCGCTCCTCCTCCGTCATTTGTATTGTACATCACTTCGTTTCGTGCTACGCTCGTTGGTGGTACGTGTGTCTGGGCCTTCTGGAGTAACCATGTACGTTGTTTGCGATGCGAGTCTGGAGCGGAGGACGGCCTGGGTGTAGGTGTAAGAGATGGATAGATGCCTCTGCAGCTGGAGCGGAAGGTGTGGCGGAAGGTGAAAGTGTGGCGTCCAGAGCGGCCGGGGTGCATCTGTTCAACGTTTAGGCCGTTGAAAAATAGAAACTCGTGAGAATACGTTGCGGGCTCAGAAAACCGGGAGCAGGAGGCTCGGTGCAGGCCCGCCCCGCCTCACGAATGCACGGGCGTATGTGTTCGGCTACATAGAAGATTTAGACTATAGCCCGACTATCTTTGCGCTCTTTCTCTCCAATCGCTTTTGTGAAACATTAGATACAATCACGTTCTTACAGTAAATATCCCTAGCTCGATACGCGAGAACAGATTGAATGTTATACATAGACCCTGGAACCTGGGAACAGCGCTCGAGCGGAACACAGGGTGTGTAGGGCGCCTACATCTCACGCCGCGTCCCTCGACCTCCAGCTGTTATTTCAACCAAGCCTCCTCCACTCTACCTTGCAGCCTCTCCATCGTTCAACGCAACCGCCGCGGCACCTCACTTTTTCCCCGCCTCGATGGCATCGCCGTTCTTGCACGCAATAATCTTTATGCGGCCGGCGCTGACGACCTCGTTGGACTCCATCTTGAACGAAGGGTTCTTGACGATGAACGTCCACACGTCGTCGCACAGACGGTACGTGTGGAGGTGGCCCTGTGCGCACACCACACAACATTAGATTACATGACATTGCATTACAGCGGAGGACAGCACACCTTGAGGGACGTCTTGACCTTGACGGACTTGACCATCGTGTCCGCCAGGGACTTGTCAAACTGGTCGAGCATCCACGTTAGCCTGTGTCGGCGTCGGCAGCCACGCACACGCACCTGCTGGAGGACCTTCATCGCGAGCTGGGGCGTGATGGCGCCGCTGGTAATGAGCTCGTCGAGAGAGTCAGTGAGCGCCATACCGATGCTGCAACAAAGTCATGTGTCGTGGGACGCACGCGGGGGGCGGCGGACGTACGATGAGCCCCGGTAGAACTCGTAGTACGCAGACGCCATCCTCAGAAAGCGTCACGATGTCACGGTGTCACGCAAAGTAAAGTACTTGAAGTAAATATTTGTTATGGCGACGCCGCCCTTGCGGCGCACCACATGATCCATTTCCTCGTATTCATACTCTCCGCGACGCTGGTGCGCGCATTCAACTGCCCGCCAGTTGACGACAATAATTCGCCGCTCGTTGTGTCCGTCGTGTCCCTCACTGGCGACTCTGTCACGTGCGTATATCAAATGAATGGGCCTTGCACTTACTCTTCCAGCGTAAGCACCCAGTGCATAGGTGAACGACGCCACGCTCACTTGTTTGTATGTAGGATGGTGCGCTTTGTTGGGGAATTGGTGTGTGTCCCAAGGGCAAGCCTCTGGATGCGACCGCGAACACGACTTTCAGTCCGAGTCCGAGCACGAGTAGGATCTTTAGTAGGGCCTCGAGTACGATCACGAGCACTAGTACGACTTTGAGTACGAGCACGAGCACTACGACGAGCACGGTCCCCGCGCAGACTCCGACCCCGATCTTATTGCCGACGAGCAGTACGACTGCCTCTCCTTCACCCTCTGCCTCTCTCTCTGCGTCACCACAACCGTCACCGTCACCGCCTCCCTCCACCGCAGTGAACAGCGCCACGCTGCGCCGTCCCCATCACGCTCTCGGCATCATCGCCGCATCTCTCCCCGTACTCGCGGTAACCCTGTCCCTGCTGTAACCCATGGTTTGCTGTCGTTTCGCGTAGAGTCATGAAGGAGCAGGCATCCCTGCGTTTTCATCTTGTCCTCCAGTCGCAGCTCCGACTAGATTGATATGTACACTGGATTGATGTGATGCATCATCGTCATCACTGGAGACGCCCACTTGTACTGTAGCGTGCACTTGGAAACCAACCATCAATCAACCTTGATCGTGTTGTGTATCTCAGGCACACTCCTCTCGTCTCGTCAAACGCGCACTAGGACGCTCGCTCGCGAGGCCGCGAGGCCAGGTTTATCACACACAGCCGCCACTTCTCGCCACTCGAGCTTCAGATAAATACGACTCCCTCTCGAGAATCCCCTGACAGGCCTTGCAACGACCATTGACTTAACGCACAACATCACATGATCCCTTTTCTCCTCCGCTTTCTCATCCTCTACGCAGCGCTGGCGCGCGCACTCATCTGTCTGCCCGTCGACAACGATAATTCGCCGCTCACTGCGTCTACTACTAGCGCGCCCACTGACGGCTTTGTCACGTGCACCTACCAGTCTGCTGGGATCTGCACTTATGATTCCAGCGTAAGCACCCCGCACACGTGAACGACACCGCGCTCACCTGTTTCTATGTAGGAGGGTGGTTTCTTTTCAGGATCTAGCGTGTGTCCCCAGGACCCGCTTCGAAATGCGAGCGCGAGCTCGAGCTCGAGCTCGACTTTGAGTACTCGTGTGACCGTGAGTACGAGTACGAGCACGAGCACGAGCACTACTACGATTTTTACGACTTTGGGTATGAGTACGAGCTCTAGTACGAGCTCTAGTACGAGTACGAGTACGAGTACTCATACGAACACTATTACGATTACGATTTCGAGCAAGTCTACGACCCCCACGCAGACCCCGACCACGACCACGATTCCACTTCCACTGTTGAGCAGTAGTATCAGCACTGCCTCTGCTTTACCCTCTGCTTCACACTCACTATTTGTCTCACCGCCACTGCCACTGCCAGCAACCGCAACAGTGCCGCTGTCGTTGTCTCCCATCGCAACGAACAGCGCCACGCCGCGCAGCCCCCATCGCGCGCTCGGCATCATCGCCGCATCTCTCCTCGTGCTCGTGATAACCCTGTTCGTGTTGTAACCACACGGTTTGCCGTCGTTTCGCGTAGAGTCGTGAGGGAGCAGGCATCCTGTGTTTTCCGTTCGTTCGTTCGTTCGTCTGTGGCTAGCGCTTGCGTAGTCTACGTGTGTGCTGTGCATATCTACGTCCCCTCCTTGCGGTATCTACATACGGCTACGGACATTGATTTGAACTGTCGTTGGCGTGATGGGAACTATCAGCTTTGCCGCGCAAAATGCAAGGACTGTCTTTCCTCGTTGCATTGCGTCGCATCGCATGGCGGCCCTCGTCCCAGCCTCCAACTAAATTGGTATGTACACTGGATTGATGCACCATCATCGTCACTATGAAACGGAGACGCCCACTTGTAGCGTGCACTTGGAAACCAATCATCAATCAACGTCAACCTTGATCGTGTCGTGTATCTCAGGCTTACTCGTCTCCTCTCCTCAAACGCATACTAGGACGCTCTCTCTCTGTGCTGCGCCGAGGCCACGACCCGAGGTTTATCATACACAGCCGCCACCTCTCCCCGCTCGAGCTTCAATAAGTACGACTCCCTCTCCTCAAGAATCCCTTGACGGGCCTTCCAACGACCACTGACGCATCACATCACATCACATGACCCCTTTGTTCCTCTGCTATCTCATCCTCTCCGCGGCACTGGCCCGCGCAATCAACTGCCCGCCGGTCGACGACGACAACTCGCCGCTCGTTGCGTCTAGCGCCACTGGTGGCTTTGTCACGTGCACGTACCAGTCTGCTGGGCCCTGCACATACTTTCCCAGTGTAAGCACCCGGTGCGAAGGTGAATGACCCTGCGCTCATTGTTTGTATGTATGTAGGATGGTGCGTTTTCTTCGGGGTCTAGTGTGTGTCCCAAGGGCGAGCCGCAGGGGTCTGCGGCGGGCGCGGGCGCGAGCACTAGTACGAGCACGAGCACTAGTACGACTTTGAGCACTAGTACGGCTTTGAGCACTAGTACGACTCTGAGCTCTCCGAGCACTAGTTCGACCTTGAGCACAAGCACGAGCACGAGCACTAGTACGACTTTGAGCAAGTTTACGACGAGCACGGTCCCCATGCAGACTCCGACCCCGATTTTACTGTCGAGCAGTAGTACGAGCACTGCCTCTTCTTCACCTACTGTGTCTGCCTCTCCTCCACCCTCTGCGTCACCTTCACCTTCACCTCCACCCTCCTTGCCACCCTCTGCTTCACCTTCACCGTCACCGCCACCATCACCATCACCGTCACCGCCAGCGAACAGCGCCACGCCCCGCAGTCCCCATCGTGCGCTCGGCATCATCGTTGGAGCTCTCCCCGTGCTCGTGATAACCTTGTTTCTGTTGTAATCCGAGAGGCACACCGGATATTTTCTCGTTTGACTGTTGTACTGTCGTTGCGCGAGAGAGGGAGGGAGCAGGCATCCCTGTGTTTTCCATTCGTACTGCGGCTTGCGCTTGCGTTTGCGTAGTCTACTTGCCTGATGTGCATATGTACGTTAACGTTCCTTTGTTCTTTCCCACTTTCTTGCGAGTATCTACGGCTATGGAATGCTTGGAACACTGGACTTGGGACAGTGATCTGGAATCGATGATCATCAACTGTGTTGTCATGGGTGCGATGGGAACTATCAGCCCGCGCAACAGGACCAGGACCGCCTCCTCTCGTTGCATCGCATCGTGTCGTGGCGAGTATGTATGCCTACGGAATTTGGACACTGATCTGAAATCGATGATTATCAGCTGTCGTTGGTGCGATGGGAACTATCAGCTTGTCTGCGTCGACTTTGCGCAACAGTATGATGCAAGGACCACCTCTCTTCTCGTTTCATCGCATCGCATCGCGGCCTTCCTCCCTCGGCTACCACCCCACTCCCGACCATTGGTATACTGTATTGATGCATCATCATCTTCTGTATCGAGACGCCGACTTGTGTTTTCATAGCGTCATTTGGAAACCGGTGCAACCATCATCTTGATCGTCTTAGGATATCCCAGGATTCCGCGTCGCGTCAAATGCGCGCCAGAACGTTTGCTCGTTCGCTGTACTGTACTGCGTTCCATCCACACTTCCCTCCGTCCCCCGCGCCCTCAGCGCAAAGCAAATGACCACGACTCACTGACATTGATACGTCGCATCTCTTGATGAATGGTGTACGGGGACGGGGACGGCCGCTTGCTTTACTTGGAACCCAGTGAAACCATCATGCATCAACCTTGATCGTCTTGGGGTACCCCGGGCTTACGCGTCTCGTCTCGTCAAACGTGCACTGCGCCTGTCGTAGGACCGCCTCTTCCCGTTGCATCGTATTTCATCGCGTCCTACCATCCCACCTCCGACTAAATTGATATATGCATCATCATCACTCGATGAGACGAATGGCGTCTTGCGTTTCTCTCGGCGTGTACGTGAAACCATCACCTTGATCAAGATGAGGTGCTTACTCGTCAAATATGCAGCGCTACAGAGAAGAATGGGGTGTTCGTTGCGTTGCGTTGCGTTATTTCCTTCCCTGCACTCGTTCCCCTGCCTTCGCTACTCACTCCCTCGTCCCGCCTCCCTCACCTCGACCTCGATCGTAAATGGCAACGACACGTCACCGACTTCACGCGCTCCTCCTCTACTCGCTGGTGCTCCTCGCGGTGCTGCCCACGGCGCGCGGTGGACTGACGTGCCCCCCACAAGATAATAAGGGGTCGTCTTTGAAGATTCAGGGCTCTTTTTTTGACGATACAACATGCACGTATAAGGACGCGGTGTGCACCTATGATCCTGTATGTTCCGTTTCGGTTTCCTTCCTACTCTTTTGTATTTCCCCCCTTCTTTTTGTTTTTTGTTGTGCACGAACACGAGCACAAGTACGAGCACGACGAGCATGGAGACCTCCCACCGCGTGCGTGCCCCTGGGGCCCCTTCTGTTCCTTGCCTTTTACTTTGCGAATTCAACACAACGCAACGGAACTAACATTGGTCCAACTACAGAACGGCGTGTTGACTGAAAAGTCCGACAAATCAAAATGCCCCTCCAACGCAATTAGCAACGACTCGTATGTCATCCCCGCTCTCCACTCCCATCCTCCAAGCTAACCCCTGCACTACACAGCTCATCCACCCCTAAACTCCAACCTGAAGCGACACAGACCAAGGCGTCGACGCCCGCCCAACCCGCTGGCTCAGAAACGTCCTCGCCCCCGCCTTCTACGCCCTCGTCGACCGTCAATGGCGCGGGAGCATCAAACACTAGCCCCCCCTCCATATCCACCTCCACCTCCGCTTCCCTCTCCAGCACGCGCCTGACCACGACCTCCGGCTCCGGCTCCTCCTCCTCCGACTCTCAGCCAGCCTCAGCCTCAGCCTCAGCAAGCTTAGGCTCAAGCTTAAGTGCACAGAATACGACCACGGCCACGACCATGACACCGGCACCGACCCCGTCGGTGGTGACCGTGTTTAGCACACAGACGACGGTGACGGAGGTGTTGACGAGCACGATTGTGGACTCCAACGCTGCTAGCACGGGCGGCGCTTGTGCTCGCTTCGCGCACGGGCACGGGTACGCGGCGATGGGGGTGGGTGTTGTGTTGCTCGGGGTTGGAGGTGGAATTGTGCTGTGACCCCCTCACCCCGCGGGAGGTGTTGTTATTCCACCCTACCCCTAGTTTGAGTATTGTGTCTGCGTCTCTTTCACCCTCCGCGTCTCCTTCGCTCTCTGCCTCACCATCGCCACCAACATCACCGTCTCTCTCCTCCGCAGCCCCAACAGTGCCGCGCCGCGCCGCGCCCACGCTCGCGATGACCCCGTTCTCGTTCCTGTTGTAACAGGGCCTTTTCTTCTCCGTTCGCTGTCGTGTTGTGCCGTTTCGTGAGGGGATGGAGCAGGCATCCCTGAAATTTTGTTTCGTTTTGTTTTCCATTCGTAGTCTACTTGAGTGCTATGTATATCTACATACATTCCTTCCTTCCTTCCTACTTACTTTCTTTCTTGCGAGTATCTACATACGGCTACGGACTTTGGACTTTGGACATGAAAATCGATGATCATCAAACTGTCGTTGGCGCGATGAAAACTATCAGCTTGGCCGCGTTGAGTCCGCGCAACAGGTCGGAACGCCGCCTGGCCCTCTCCTCACGTTGCATTGCATCACATTGCATCACTACTTCCTGCCCCTCGTCCCGGCTACCACCCCAACTCCGACCAAATTGATACATCATCATCTCCCAATGAATGGCGAATGGCGAATGGAGATGCCCACTTGTGTTTTCCTAGCGTGTACCTGGAAAGCAGTGAAACCATAGTCTTGATCGTGTCGGCGTTTCCTGGGTTTACGCGTCTCGCCAAACACGCAAAGGAACGTTTGTTCGCTCGCTCGCTGTTTTGTGCTGCGTCCCTCCACACACAAACGATCACGCGCACGCCTCACTCGACACTACCACTGATACATCATCAACTCTCGATGAGATGAAAGGCTTGGGGACGGCTACCTCTACTTGTGTTTTTCTGAGCGTGTCCTTGGGAACCAGTGAAAACATCACCCTTGATCGTGTTGGCGTATTCCGGCCTTGCGGCCCATACGTCGCGCATCAGAACGCTCGCTTGCTGTGCTGCGCTGCACCGCGTTCCCTCAGTCACCCCGCGCCCTCGGCTGCACGCATGCACAAATGCACGAACGATCACGACTACGACTAACTGACACTAGCACTAACACATCATCATCTCTCGATGAGATGACCGGCGAAATAGGAACACCAACGTGTTTTTTTCTCAGTGTGCACTTGGAAACCAGTGAAACGATCACCTTGATCAAGTTGAGGTGCTTACTCGTCAAATGTGTAACAGGACAGAGAAGAACACGGTGTCCGTTGCGTTGCGTTATTTCCTTCCCCTGCCCTCGTTCCCCTGCCCTCATTGCTCACTCCCTCGCTCCGCCCCCCTCACCTCAACCTCGGCCTCGACCTCGGCCTTGATCGTAAATGACAACGACCCGTCACCGACTTCGCACGCTCCTCCTTTACTCACTCGTACTCCTCGCTGTGCTACATACGGCGCGCGCGTTTATCTGTCCTCCGAACAACGGCCATGGCTCTGACTTGAAGACGGCCCCGGACCAGGTCTCCAAGTGCATATACGAGAGTGGCGTGGAGTGCGACTATGATTCGGTACGTTGAGTTTCGTTTTCTTCGCTTGTTTTTCTTTTCTTTTCTTTGCTTTGTCTTTTATCTTCCTGCGCGGGCACGGGCACGGGGACGGGCAAGAGCACGGGCAAGGGCATGAGCATGGAGACCTCCCACCCGCTGCGTGCCTCCGAGCTCCCTTTATGCTCCTTCCCTTTTACTTTGCGAACTCAAGGGAACGGAACGGAACTGACACTAACCCAACGACAGAACGGCGCATTAAAATTGAGTGAAAAGTCCAACCAATCAGACTGCCCACTCGCCGCAATCAACAGCCCGTACGTCGTATCCCTCTCTCCACCATCCACCGTATAAGCTAACCCCCACATCACACTCCACAGTGCATCCACCCCCGAACACGAGACGACTCATTCCGCACAAGTGCCGTCGCCCACGCCATCGCGCGTACAGCCCGCTGGCCCAGGAACGTCCCCGTCCTCGCCTCCTACACCGACATCGACCGTCACAAACGCAGAAGCATCAAACAGCAGTCCCACCTCCACCTCCACCTCCACCTCCCTCTCTAGCACGCGCGCGATCACGACCTCCGGCTCCGGCTCCCCCTCCGACTCTCAGTCAGCCTCAGCCTCAGCAGGCTTAAGCTCAGGCTCAAGCGCATCTATTACGACGCCGATCACGACACCGACCCTGACCCCGTCGGTGGTGACCGTCTTTAGCACACAGACGACGGTGACGAAGGTGTTGACTAGCACGATTGTGATCACCGCCACTGCTAGCACAGGCGGCGCCGGGCACAGGTACGCGACGATGAGGATGGGGATGGGTGTCAGTGTCGCTGTTGTGTTGCTTGGGGTCGGGGGTGGAATTGTGCTGTGACCACTTCACCCAGCGCGATGTGCTGTTACTCCACTCCACCCCTAGTACCAGTCCTGTGTTGGTCCTGTGTCTGTGTCTCCTCCACTCTTTGCGTCTCCTTCACCCTCTACATCTCCTTCACTCCATCATCGTCACCGCCTCCCTCCACCGCAGCAAACAGCGCTACGCCGCGCCGTCCCCATCGTGCGCTCAGTATCCCCGTTGTGATATCCGCGTTCTCGTTCCTGTGGTAATCCAGGAGACGAGCAGGGCCTTTTCTCCCTCGTTTGCTGTCGTGTTGTGTCGTGTCATGAGGGGATGGAGCAGGCATCCCTGAATTTTCATTTCGTTTTCCATTACTTTGTTTGTGTTGCGGCTGCTTGCGTAGTCTACTTGCGTGCCATGCATATCTACGTTCCTTCCTTCCTTCCTGTCTACTTCGTTCTTGCGAGTATCTACATACGGCTACGGACTTTGATCATTGATCTAAAATCTATGATCATCAACTGTCGTTGGCGCGATATACCAGCTTTCCTCTCCTCTCGTTGCATCGCATCACGTCGCATCACTACTTCCCGCCCCTCGTCCCGGCTACCACCCCAACTCCGACCACATTGATACATCATCATCTCCCGGTGAATGGCAAAAGGAGACGCCCACTTGTGTTTTTCTTAGTGTGTACCTGGAAAGCAGTGAGACTATCATGTTCTTGTTAGGGTTTCTCGGGCTTATGCATCTCGTTGCGTCATATGCACACCAGAGCGCTCGCTTGTTTGCTGTACTGCATCGCGTGCCCTCCACCCCTCCCTCCGTCCCCCCGCGCCCTCAGCCGCATGCACGCAGGAACGCGCATCATCATCTCTCGATGAGATGACGGACGAAATAGGAACACCCACTTGTGTTTCTCTCAGTGTGTACCTTGAAAGCCAGGAAAACCATCACCTGGATCGAGTTGAGGTGCTTACTCGTCAAATGTGCAGAGAAGAACAGTTGTTCGTTGCATTGTATTATTTCCTTCCCCGCCCTCGTTCCCCCGCCCTCGTTACTCGCTTCCCCCACCTCGACCTTGATCATAAATGGCAAAGACACATCACCGACTCCACACGTTTCTCCTCTACTCGCTTGTGCTCCTTGCCGTGCTGCCCACGACGCGCGGTGCACTGACATGCCCCCGGAAAGATGACATGGGGTCCTTCAAGAATAAGGACTCTGGATCATTTGGCATTTCGTGCACGTATGACGACGGCGTGGTGTGCTCGTATGATTTGGTACGTTCGGTTCTGGGTTCCTTTCTATCCTATCTGTCTTTCCCCTCCTCTTTTTGTTTCGTCTTGTGCACGAACACGAGCACAGGTACAAGCATGACGAGCATAGAGACCTCCCACCGCATGCGTGAGCTGGGGTCCCTTCTGTTCTTTACTCTTTACTTCGTTAACTCGAGGGTACGGAACGGAACTGATTCAACGACAGGACGGCGCGTTGCTTCCAAAATCCGACTCATTCGACTGCCCCCATAACGCAAACAGCAACAGCCCGTACGTCGTGTACCTCTCTCCACCCTCCACCCTCCAAGCTAACTCCTACACTACACAGCACATCCGCCCCTGAACACCAACCTGAACCAACACAGACCCAGGCGTCGACGCTCGGCCAACCAGCTGGCTCAGAAACGTCCTCGCCCTCGCCTTCTACGCCCTCGTCAACCGTCAGTGGCGCGGGAGCATCAAACACCATCCCCACTTCCACATCTACCTCCACCTCCACCTCCCCCTCCAGTACAGGCGTAACCACGACCTCCGGTTCCGGCTCCCTCTCCAACTCCGACTCTCAGTCAGCCTCAGCAGGTTCGGGCTCAGGCTTAAGCGCACCGACTACGACCACGGCACCGACCCCAGCCACGACGCCGGTGTTGGTCGTGATGAGCACATCGACGGTAACAATTGTGCCGACGCCGAGCACGGCTGTGTCCCCTGCCACCGTTAGCACGGGCAGGGCCTGCGTTCGCTTCGGGCATGGATGCGGACATGCGGCGATAGGGGTGGGTATTGTGTTGCTTGGGGTTGGGATGCTGTGACCACCTCGGTGGAGGATGCGTGTATGTATGTGTAGCATTGTCGTGCGGTTTCTTCAGCAGGTCAGGGCAGAGGGCTGAACCAGCGGTTCGCGTTGAGTTGCGTGGAACTGTACGGTTTCTGTATCCTTGGACTGCTCATAGAAACTAGGGTATGTCTTTATGTATTGTAAGGAGGTACATAGCATCGAATCGCGTCTTTGCTCGCGTTTTTCTGTTTTTTTTTTTTTTTTTTCGTATTCGAAGACGCGTTTCTATTCACGTGCTGAAATGATTTAGTCTCGTGATTATCTCGCCTGTTTGCTCTCAAATTCCAAGGTTACTTGTCTCTCTGATATACTTACAGTCTCTCAATTTCAGGCTGCATGCTGGGCATATTTTTTCCTGCTTCTTCGGTTCGCTTTGAGTAACAGCTGTACGATGTATCTTTTTTGGACCTGACGTCAACCTGCCGTGGGTGACTGAGCGCTGAGCGTCGATTGCTCCCTTTTCGTGCGGCTAGTGTACTTTGAAAAAGAAGAAACGAGATGAAAGAAAGTACACCGGCACAACATCGATGTGGCTGACCAAGGGCTCTTGTTGTCTGGTCCGACGCCCACCAGAGCGCTCGCTTGTTTGCTGTACTGCATCGCGTTCCCTCGCGCCCTCAGTCGCACATACGCACAGACGCACAGAAGATCACGACTACAAGTCACTGACACCAACACTAACACATCATCTCCTGATGAATGGCGAACGGGGACGGCCACTCAATAACCAGTGAAACCATCACCTTGGTCAAGTTGAGGTGCTTGCTCGTCAAATGTGCAACAGGACAGAGAAGAACAAGTGTTCGTTGCGTTGCGTTATTTCCTTCCCCTGCTATCGTCCCCCTGCCCTCGTTACTTGCTCCCTTGCCTCACCTACCCGTCCTCTACCTCGATCTCGACCTCCATCGGAAATGACAACGACACGTCACCGACACCGACTCAAAACGCTCCTCCTCTACTCGCTCGTGCTCCTCGCCGTGCTACATACGGCACGCGCGTTTACGTGCCCCCCGAATGACGACAAGGGGTCGGCCTTGAGAGAACAGGACTCTGTAAAACTTAACAGTATTTTGTGCTCGTACGAGGACGACGTGGTGTGCACGTATGATTCTGTACGTTCGCCTTCGGGTTCCTGCCTACATACCCTATCTGTCTTTTCCCCCCTCCTTCTGATTTGTGTTTGTGCACGAACACGAGCACAGGTACAAGCACAACGAGCATGGAGACCTCCCACCCACTGCGGGCCTCCGAGCTCCCTTTCTGCTCCTTACCTTTTACTTTGCGAACTCAAGGGAACGGAACGAAGCTGACACTAATCCAACGACAGAGCGGCGCATTGGGTGAAAAGTCCAGTAAAATAGGCTGCCCACTTGTTGCAATCAACGGCGGTCCGTACGTCGTGTCCTCTCCCCACCGTCCACCCTCTAAGCTGAACCCCAAATCACACTCCACAGTGCATCCACCCCCGAACCCGAAACGACTCATCCCGCACAAGCGCCACAGACCAAAACGACTTCACCCGCAGACTCCACTGGCTCAGGAACGCCCTCGCCCTCGCCTCCTACACCGATGTCGACTGTCACTGGCACAGGAGCATTAAACACCAGCTCCACTTCCAGATCCCTCCCCCTCCCCAGCACACGCGTGGCCGCAGCCTCCGACTCTTCCTCCAACTCTTCCTCCAAGTCAGCCTCAGCCTCAGCCTCAGGCTTAAGCGCACCGACTACGACTACGACCAGGACTACGACCACGACACCGACTTCGGTCACGACGCCGGCGGTGGCCGTGACGGTCGTGACGAGCACATCGACAGTAACAATTGTGCCGACGCCCACGGCTGTGCCCCCCACCGTTAGCACGGGCGGGGCATGCGCTCGTTTTGGGCACGGATGCGGACATGCGGCGATGGCGATGGGTGTGGGTATCGTGTTGCTTGGGGTTGGGATGCTGTGACCACCTCGCCAGCAGGACGTGTGGTGATGGTGGGTAGAGGATGCGTGGTTGTGTGTGAGGTGTTGTCGTGCGGGTTTCTTCAGCGGGTCAGAGCAGAGAGCTGGACCAGCTAGGGCTTGTTCACCCCTCGGTTCGCGTTGAGTTGCGTGGAACTATGTATGTGTACGTGTACGAATTATTGATTCTTGGACTGTTGTAAATTAGGGTATGTATGTATGTATAAGTGAGTAGGTAGCATCGAATCGCGTCTTTGCACGCGTTTTTCATTTTTTTTTGGTTGGCTGGCTGGTTGGAAATACTCGGGGGAGGTCCACGCATGAACGACCGGGGTCAGTACTACATACATGTGGTCGCGTGCCAAGTATGCTTCGGACATCCCCCCCTTCGAGTGCTATGAGAACCTATCCTCATCCTGCCTTTCTTCATGTTTCCTATTGTCCCTAGAATTGTCAATGGCAGTCCTCACAGAGGGTAATGACAAGGGAGAAAGAAAAAGGGGCTGAAGGAAATATCGCCTGAAAAGCGGGGAAAATGGGAGGGTCGTCGCACACTGCCCAGGAACTTGAGATGCGAACGCTGTCACTGATGTCTGCAAAATATGATATGCTGACAATAAAAGTGACTCTGAATAAAATAAAAATTAACAGGACATTGAACTGCGTTCAACTTGGTAATACGCCAATACTGTATTACACGTCAGAGTCTGGTATTCCGCTTGAAGACGCGTTTGGATTCACGTGCTGGGATGATTTAGTCTAAGTGGTGATGATCCTCGCCTCCAGGGTTACTTCTCTCTTTGATATACTTACAGTCTGTAACGCAAGGCTACCCGTTTGAGTAGAGTTTCGTCACACTAGAGTAGAGTCTCACGATAGAACTGGGTTAAGTCCTAATATTGTGAGTGCTGTCGTACACACAGTAAACTACGCCTATTTATACTAAGAGTAGTGTCGGGTGATTCCGAGATCTAGAATAGATCGAGGTTTTTATGTGCCGGCTATGTCTTCGTTTTTTGTGCCCACGTGACCGGCTATCCCGGTTATAATATGATTAATAAGCATATCTTGTATAACCATGCATTGTCTTCAAAAAATGAGCCCACGTGATCTTGTTTGTATATACAA
>JABAJZ010006988.1:0-17565 GCA_018857265.1 Termitomyces sp. T32_za158 | reverse complement strand
GTGACGAGGCATACGCTCTATGCCATACGAGCTTGGATGTAAGCAAGAAATCTACGTAAGGTAAGTACTTGGAATTACAGTAAACAAAACACGTCGCGACGCGTTGAGCGGACTTTGAATCCCGATCAATATCAAATCACCCATCGTCACGCTCAAATGCTCCGTCTCTTGTATCTCGCACCACACAGCTCAGAATACTCTAAAATCTAGAATTTAGCATCTCTTTTATGTATGCATGGTACTTGAAAACTCTGGTACTGTTCTATTCACTGTTACCTAAATCCGGAACTATTCAAATCAACTTCACTCCATTTTCCGGTCTTATTCACTGTATCACAACCCACATAGAGGTGAATCCCTCCACTTTTTTGGTAAACTATACTATACTAGTCCATAGTTCATATATTGCACAAAGGATCAGTGGCTCCATGCTCGCGATCTCTTAGTATTCCTGATTTTGAAACTCCCAACCGTTTTGAAAGCCATAACACGTGATAGTACCTGTGTGACTGGCCGAATCACTTGAGGACCCTGAAAGCATCCGAAGTGACCGTGGGGGATAGTAGCACTGATAACACCGAGGGAACTGTGACGGTCACTCCATCCCCATCAGGGTCTGGCAGCCTTGAAGACGAAGATATCCTCCGTGATGTCAAGGCACGAGCTGATGCTGGAGACAAAAGTGACAATGATGATTGGGAGACAGATGCAGAACAACCTTTCAACAGAGGATCCTTTCGTATATCTGCAAGCGCACCCCAAAACTCCTTTTCTGGCATCATGCAAGACATTGAAGACATTGATACAGATAGTGATTCAGATAGTGATACAAACACAGAGCATTCAGGATGTCCCGAGAAGGTGACATCCTCTGCTCCGCGAGTATGTGGATTTATTATTTCAATTTCTTAGAAATTCACTCTTATTTCACAGATCAGGGTATATTTCGGGCAGAAACATCCCATCAAGATTGCTAATCTGTTCAATTGGTCAATTGCAGATGGTTGGGACACATTTTGGGTGCACGGAATCCAGAATTATTGAGAGGAATTACAGTTTTATGAGCTACTGACCCAAGTAGGCATTCCGGAGGGGTTGGGAGAGGGTGTACAAAGCTCGGAGACATGCGCAGGGACAGCCTCAGAGCCAATCGAAGTCTCAAATGACGATTAGGCAGCTTAAATATATATTTTGTTATTTTTGGTGAAAAGACCCCACTGACCGGGGGTCAGTGACAGTCATTTCGATGAACTGACCGGGCCAAATGACCCAAGTGGGGTTTAACCCGGTCAGGTGCAACACTGCTCTGAACTGATTATGCATCGCCTTGAGTCTCTGCTGACGATAATGATCTGTCATCATGACGGAAATGATGGTGCACACGTGGTTGGTGTGACTGCAGGACGCCGGATAAAGTTCTTCTCTTTCTAAGTGCTCGATCAACGTCAACGTTCGGCCTGAATACCCAACGACCTCAAAGTGGCCAGACGATTTGTGTACTCCAAAGTCTTTACCGTGATAAGGGCTTAACTTTGGGACATTGCTAGACCATCAGGGTCCTGCCTCTATTTATATGACGTCTTCAGTAATGCACGCTGCTTCAAACTGAGATGTTGCAGGTTATTTATGTCTCGTCTATAGGCTGCAGATCAACTAAGAGCAAATAAGTTGATTACTTTTGCCCCAGTCCACGATAATTATTCTTTGGTTTCAACAATTCTGTGTCTGAGACACAGATGTCAGCTTCTTCGTAACGATGCTAGTATATGAGTTTTCTCCCTTGCTGGAACCTTCCCGTGATTATCGACCCCTGATTTCACAGTGTTGCACTCTACTCTACCATTCCACAGTTCTATCCAAGCTGCGCGTGAGCACATTTACTTGACTAGTATCGTCACGCAGTCTCATTCAGTTTCCCAGTGTCAAGAGAAGGTCGTCGGTGCTGGCTCCAGTCAGCAGGCACGAATCGATCCTGTCTTCATCCAATGAATTTTTTTTGGCAGAAAATTTTGGAACTTTTTCCATTCCAGGCCGAGTTGATGGAGGGACGTCATAAATATCTATAGCTCCCGTACAAACGGCAAAGGCAAATACGTCCCACGGCATCATCAGCCCAACTCCAACCTCCGTTACGAATGGCTCTATCTCATCAGGACTGAATCCTCTCGCGTCGTTCAGTCAGGTGCAGTTCGAAATAATCAAGTTTGAGTGCGAGATACCTTGGGTCCGTGACCTCTACGACCACTATCAAGGCTTTTCTAACTCCAAATAGTTGTGAAACAGACTTCTTGCCCTGTCCCGCGGGATAGTTGTTACAGATATTGGTGGCCGGATCACACCATTGGGTGTACATTTGATTCCGATTATTAACCTCCAAGTACCTCTGATCGGCTTCTGGACAAACAGTCCTCAGTGTCCACAATTATTACATACAATCTTTAAGAGCACAGTCGATGTTGCCAACAACGACAGACGCTGGTGCTCTTGACTACAGCTCAAATATAAACTATTCTGACCAGGTCTACTTCAGGGAAAATGCATATGATTACATAAAGTAAACTAAATTGGTGTTGTAGGGTAGAAGTGGGTCTGGATAGATACAAGAAGGGACTGGTTTAGATAAGCAGCGGATATGTACATAAACGCGAGGGCTTCAAAGAGATGATTAGTGTAGAGATGCGTAGGTTAAGGGGAAATTGCCGCTTCAGGCTATAATAAACAAGAAAAGCAAGATTAATCAAAGGAGAATCAGCTGTAACTATGTCAAAGTCACAGTGAGCTCTGACTAATAATATTTGCGATGCTCTGATTCTTCATGTCGTACACGACGTTGAGAGGAAGACGGGGAGATATGAGATGACCTCGAATTCTCTGGCGACTGTCGCGAGGTATATTGAACCTCGGGAGCTGACATAGGGTTCCCGTAGCCGATAGTCGAGTGTTCAAGTTCTTCTAGTGGATCCTGTCCACTCACAGAGAATGGTTGAGATGAAGATCCGATGGTAGATGTTTGGCGGTTAGTCTGCCGCATGGACTGCCTTTTGTTTTGGAACCTAAGACGCGAATCACTGTTAGGTCGGCGGATTGTGAATGAGGAACGAATACACACCATATCTGAACACTACGTGCAGTCATATCAAGTTCCTTCGCCAGTGCAAGCCGCTCTTCGGTAGAAGGAAACGCGGTCCTGTTGTAGGTTTCGTTGAGCACTTTCAATTGACGAGTATCGGCGCGCTTGCGCTTCTTTTTAATGGTTGACTCCTCTGGAATTGTCGGAGAGACTGGGGGGGGCGTAGTAGACGTAGGCACCGTATGTGAGGGACTGCGACTATATGATGGAGACGACCGGTGATGTTCACTGCGAGGTGTATCCGAATAGTTGTATGGGTCGCTGTTGTAGGTCGATGGGTTCATAGACGGGATTTGTATGTGACCATGCTCTTGGGTCGAGAAATAGGTGTAGTTACCACCTTGAGTCGCCTGTGGATACGGATAGAGACCGGGATAAGAGGCTGTAGGAGAACGGATTCCGCTGTTGGTCTGGCATGAAGCTGTTGTCGTATATGGCGTCGTAGACCATCCCCCTCCACCGCTACTGGACAACTGAGGGAGTTTTCTATTTTCAGGCGGATGAGCAACAAGGGGTGGAGGTGTTCTAGATGTGTAATTGTAATTCAGCGAGGACACAGGGTATCGTTCATGAGTATCATAGAAGGCATATGACGTTGCAGGCTCGGCTGGATATTAACGAGTAATAAGATAGCGACAATGGCTCATATATACCCACGATTTAAAGCTTACAGTAATCATATAGCGCCTGATGATTGACCTCGTATCTTGCGGGTGAAGAACGAGGGGTGCATTGGGAGGGGTATGACGGCACTGGACAGAAATTACTGAGTGTGTTGGTTTTGAATATCAACAAAAGGACAGACCTGTTAACGGTGAGGTTGAATTGAACGATGAGATAGGAGGGAGGACAACAGGTCGCCCACCCTGTCCTGTCTGAAAGAAACCTTGAGAATGATCTGGAGTTCTAGGTTTGGTGTAACTATTCATAAAGCGATCGTGCGACATATTAGTGCGAGCAGATAGTTATAACAAGAGGACAAAGGGAATAATAGTGAAGCGAAGATGAAGGAGAACTGCAAGATATATATGTAGAGCGGACACGAGGGTAAAGTCACGACCACAACGGCTCGCGCCGTTGTCAATCGCTTGCAGGCGCGACAATACTTCAAACGATCAGGGATGGAACGAGCGGACGTGGGCATGCACTTATGATAACACGCGGCCTGCTTGAGGTCAGGATGCTAGTGTTGGACACTTGGACACGCGTTAGGCGCCGTTCGGAGAGGTATCGGGTACAGAAGTTTAAAAACAGTCAAATTATGTAGGACTCCAGGCGAAGAGAGTTTTAAGGAAAACCCTTGTTATTGTTCGTTTGGGAACACAGAGCCATGGAAGGCTTCGCAGAACGTTGCCCATTGTCCGAATCATAACATTTTAGCAAACACGAGTGCATTAAATCGGGTTGACGCCTGGAACCTGTGTTCTGCCTCGTGTTGAGGGGTGGGTTATTCGCTTCTTTTCCAAGGTTGGGACAAGTAAGCAACACGATACCCCTAACGGTAGCTGCCAACAAAAATCGGAGCAGGGAGGTTCGCAATACGTACTGCACTTGACTCGGCCGCGTATCCACCGTTTTGGACCGGCAAGAATTGTGATCGGTCTTCTTCTGTTACTTATGTTAACGTTACAATTCCAATTAAAAACGTGGAGGCGAGTTAGATCTAGATTGGAGGCAGCAGCGAGGCGGTTTCAACTTTTCAGGGTCGATGAACGTCGATCAGAGGCAATTTGCACTGCAGGAGCCAGCGAGGTGAGATTGAGATTTGCCGCAGGGACCATTCATTTTCTGTTGGCGACAGTGAGACAGCTGGTAACCGTCGGTGATGAACCTGAACGTCTGGGCGAAAGCGATTAGATTATCTCCACGTGAACCACAAAGTGCTCTGATGCACCTCTGTCCTTTCAAACCATTGAACATTCTACTTGCTCTAACTCAAGCCATTTTTAACCCTCCTTCGCCACAGGTTGCAGCTCTATCTTCGCCTCTCAGGCGTTCAGCGGGGGTTATTTCAATCCCAACCCTTGTCCCCCTCCTGATCCATATGGATCCATGTCCTATACACATGCCAGCTTTGCTCCTCAGCTATCAAATGAATACGGTTAACGTAGATCCAGTGCTCTAGTGGGCGCCTTCCTTTACAAGGGCTTCTACGACTTGCTGGCCATGGTACCCACTCCCTTTCTCTCGATGCTTTTGGGGGGAACATCCAAGCCCGCTCCAGCTGCTTCTGATCCAGTTGTGGCTGGGCCTCATTATGAGCCTATCAGACATAGACTGGAAAAAGTAACACCGCCCTTTAGTATTCGCAAAGAAAGGCCAAGGGATCAACAGGAATATGATATCCTAGCCTACATGTTTCGTGTATGTTTCTTGCGCTCAAATTTTACGATGCTCAAGCTTGACCTTATATTCCGTGTTCCCAGGTATCTTGCCCACCCATCTGACACAGAACAACTCGAGGCTCTGCTGATACGATGGGGACCTGATGGACTTGGGAAGTTAGGAGGTGAGGCTTTTACTACTTCTGCCTGGATCTATTTATCCCCTCTTGAGGCCCACGCTGAGCAATCCCCATTAAGAATCGTATTTGACAGATGAACAAAGTAGGAGTGGCTAATGAAGTCCTCAACTTTTCTCCGCCTCTTGATAGTGAGTCTGATGAGGCTACAAGACAAGAGTATGACTATCAGTTCGCCTGTACTGACGACGGCAGCTTGTGAGAATCTTATCGGACCGTCATTTCTGGACCACCTTCCTGGATGTCCAAGTAACTTTACTTATCGGTGGGTTAGGAGTCTGATAGCACATCCAAAAGGTCAAGAGAATGAAATGTGACCTTTTAAGGAGAAAGATATCATACAGCCATCGCTTGTTCCACGAGCAATTGTATCTTCTTTTAGCCACTCTAGACAAAACTATCTCTGCTCGGATCTACTTTGAGAACCTATATTTCCCGCCCTTTTGCCACACTCCGTCCCGCGAGCAACGCAGATTCGCAATGGAGAAGGATACGGCTGAGATGAACTTCAGCGAAGCAAAGAAGGAATATTTCCGAGCTCGATGGCAGGAGAATGAATCTAACTATCTTCGTGAGCAAAGGCGCAAGGTTGATGTTAGTGCATTTGTCAAACTCAAGATAATTGGTTGTGCAGATGGTCTATTTGGTCGCTTGAATACGCGTTTCTGACTCTGACTGTGTCAAGGGGCTTTTGGCGTTGTTT
Organism: Termitomyces sp. T32_za158; assembly: GCA_018857265.1. Classification (NCBI taxonomy): domain Eukaryota; kingdom Fungi; phylum Basidiomycota; class Agaricomycetes; order Agaricales; family Lyophyllaceae; genus Termitomyces; species Termitomyces sp. T32_za158. The sequence continues at coordinate 11,211 of JABAJZ010006988.1, read as the reverse complement.
CTCTGGTGAAGGGACGGTCAACAGGTAATTTATACGCGATGAAGCAGGTAACACAACTTCCTCTTCTTCTGGAATCTTCCAAGATGACAATAATCTTCAAGTTACGAAAGGTTGACAATGTTGCGTAAAGGTCAGGAGGGTCACGAGCGTTAAGTCCACAAAGGTCAATTCAACTTCTGGCGCTGAGTGGATATCTAGGTTACACTACAGCAAGTTCCGAGATCGACATCATCTTTATCTTGTCAGTACCTCCTCTGTCTTCTCACCAATATGTTCTTATCAAGAATTGATTTCATTTCGATGTCATTTGCTTGGTACAGGTTCTAAAATACATGGGCAGTGGTGACTTGCTCAATCTCCTGATTGAAAGAGAGGTCCTCAGTGAGAACCTTGCTTTGGTGCAAAGGTATGAAGTTGTGACTCTTTTTTTCGTTGTTTCCATTGTGTCCCCTCACTCCGTCATAGATGATACTCGCCATTGGTCCATGTCATAAACTTGGCTTCATATCAAACCGGACCGTGAGTCACTCACTCACTATCGGTCTCCACTTTCTCTAATGCAGAATTCCCTATTCGATCCTCAAGGCCACATTTCGCTCAGCGATTTTGGTCTGGCGTCAGACCTTTTTTCTTCCTTTTTATTGATCTGATGACTTTCAGCTTAGAAAATTCTGTGAACAATAGGACTTATCTCCATTGGGCACATGATATCCTTCGTTTGAGTCTTCACATTCTAGTTCTCTCCAGGCCTGAAGCGTATTCCCCATTGCAGACTTCGAACAGTGATTACACTTTCTGTACAAACATGCTCGACGACAGCAACGGAATTTCTAGCGGCAAATACGCACGCAGCATGGATCGCAACCGTGACGACATCGAACGTCTGATGGACAATAGAGACGAGAAAGGGGGCTATTTTCGTGGCGGGAAAGGCATCGGAGAAAGGTCGGTATAGCGGTTGGATTTCCCGCTATGGAAATGACTGGCAGTATCAGAGCATGGTTCACTCTGTATAACGGGTCACAGTATTGTAACGAGGTTTGTTCTAACGGGACAGTGTAACGAGGTTTGTTCTAACGGGACAGGTAGCAGTCCAACTGGTTCGTCGAGTGCAATTCAGACGTGTTCCAATATCGGCAAAATGTTACAGTCGGTTCAAAGTCTTGCCTTTTTCTGTACCTTAAGCCTGACTATTTTGATGTTAGCAACTGGCGTATTCAATGTAAGTCGTTGTCGTTCTCTCAAATTCTGATCGCTCATCCTAGGAGAGCCTGAGATGTGGTACAAATTACCACAGTACATATTTGTACTATAAGTACTACGGCGCTGCAAGGTTAGAAATATGTTACCTTAGAGTCTCCTGGAGGTCATTCGCGGCCACTTATTCGTACACCTGCGATTGATGGAGTCTCGGGGTCGTCGTATATGAATGTCTATGGGTTCGTTGAATTTAGCACCTTCATCATAGCTATTCTCATCATGAAAGATTTCCACCTTTCGTTGGTATTTTGGTATTTTGGCTATGCCCAAAAGAACTTTTTATAACGGCTAGTTTCTCTTGAGCGTCATGCCACTGGACAGAGTTCTCGACTGGAAGCAATCGTTGCGGTTTCCGTCCCACCCCTTGGTATCTCATGCGGGAGTTGACTGGATGCAACCTCATTTGTGAGGCAGAGGATAGATTGGGTTCGTGGATATTCAATTCTGTGTCCAGGCCTGATGATCCAGTCGAGGTCGAGCAGAAAAATCGATTCTCTCAATCCATGACGCAGACCTTATCAAGGTAATTGATGGAATGCAATCTTTTATCCTCCTTTTGCCACTGAACTTCAGATTCATCCTTGGTTCCGTGACATTGACTGGCACAACATTCATCGGTCTTCCGCGCCTTACCGCCCTGAACTTCGGAACCCCGAGGACACGCGGCACTTTGAATCAGAGATTCCACACCAGGTGTGTATATGTTTCAAGCTGACTACGGCGTGCTTATCCCAGGTGTTAGCCGCTTGTTCCTGCCAACGGTGTGCTCGCCAACACTACTCGCAACTTGATACTCCAAGATGGGACGCATGGAGCCGGATGAATGGAGTCTCGCAAAACATTGGCTTTTGCAGGCCTCACTCATAAGAGCCCGTGCAATTAGTTGCTTCAGGGCGGACAGCCCTTCAATCCTCTTGCGACAGGAGGCGGCTAGGGGTACACCGCCTGTTCGAAAACACGAGAAATGGGTAAAGGCCGCGCTGTCTCGATGGATGGGAGGACGTTTATCACGATTGACACCCTTTGCATGTCATTGGGGACCCTGTAAGTGATGACTCATACATACTTTTCCCGACGAACAATGGATTGGGATACAGTACATAGTCAAAGGGTGCTCAATTGTCGTTCGTTCAGTCCGATTATTGTTGCTTATTCTGGAAAATTCAAGTACATGTCGTCTGTAGAAATGCCGGCGGTTCGAACTTTCAAGTTTCAATGTCAACATTAGACGTGAGCGTGAGGCAGAAAAAAATACAAGGCTATCAAAAGAAGGGCAATTCCAGAAATGGTTGAGTTGAAAAAGATAGGAAGCTCCAAACGATAGGAGTCTTCGTGAATGGGTTGCCTCAAGCGGTCCAAAAGATAGTATGAGACAAACAACTTTTGTGATAGAGGATCGACGCCTTTCGAAGAGTAGAGTTAGTAAACAAGGAATAGAGAAAACGCTGGAGCTGCTCCGCGTCAGTCTGCAAGTGAAGGAAGGAAAAAGGGGGTGAGAGAGAGAAGGAAAACCGTTCACCTGTGCTGCGATGAGATGAAAGATGTCAGACTCTTCAACGCCCTTGGCGCGACTTCTGTCATGACAATAACGCGATGTAGAGAACGGCTTAAGATGTGATACGCGTGATGGTGTGGGCACTTGTTGCGCAGAGCTCCGAAACGACTCCCTACTTGAATTCGCCTTTACGACGAACTGCCACTGGTTGTCCATTACAAACTGCTCACGGTACTGACCAACTCTGTTCGTAAAAACTTCTCCGAAACTCCTCACCGTCGAGAAAAGTGACTGAATACAGTGGATATCTTATGACACGACACCTTGATGTATCTCGAGGCAACAACTTGAGGAATAACGACAAGCAATCGATTGACATTCAGGGGTCGACCTGCTGCAGAAAGCTAACGCTATTGTTGACATTCCGCCGACTCAGCTCCCTTGTAGAAACTTTTAGAGCGCAACACGATACCTGTCAGGCTTCAGGCCGACTCGGTAAACGTGTCCTAAAACAACAGTTGGGACAACCACAACCTTGGATCTAGATTTGAACAATTTTGTTATCAAGTCTTTACAAGTGATGTGAAAAAAATCATGGTATAGATATATGACAGATGACGCTAGGCTATTGGAACAGAGACTAGGCAAAGGATATCGAGCGATGTGAGACGAATTTAGCCGTTAGGGGATAAATAATCATGTGGGTGATAAGTTAAAGAGGGTTTGGGACTGGAAGAAAACCGATAAATATACGATAAAGATAAAAATAGGTCATGTTCTGTGACCGTGCATTTGTTCAAAGCCGCGTAGTGTAACTCGTTAGTGCGAATTGACGCGGAAACGTTTCTATGGGCGAGCATGATCTTGTGCAGTTTTATAATCTGAGGCAGGACCTCTCCGTGAGCCCATACTTGAAACAGAGGCGGTGCTATCGCTACGGGAATGGCTACTCAGAGTTGTCGACGGCGGAACTGAACCGGTCAATGAAAATGAATGATCGCTTTCCTCCTCACTGGAAAGATGTAACGGAATCTGAGCGTGAACACGGGTATGCCTTCGCATATTGCTAAGAACGCTGAAACCCCGGCCACAACTGTCCACTGGACACACGAATGCTGGAAATTTGTGCTCCTCAGAGAGGCGACAGACAATGAATATGCAATTACTCACGCTTCGCCCCTGTATGACTATTAAGATGAATCTGTAACAACACGGTAAGCACGTGTCCAGTAAAACAGGGTCATGACTTACTTTGAGACTGCTCGGACGGTTGAAACCCTTCCCGCAGTAGCCGCATTCGTACTTCGACAAGGATGGTCCACCATGAGGTTTTTCTTGGGAGCCAGAGGCAAACAGTTTTCCGTGGTGCGCGGTACCGCCATGTCGTGCGATAGAAGTACGTTCGTCCTTTATAGTTCTCATGGAAGGACCTCCCAAAGAGACTTCTCCAGGCCAAGCAGGGTATCTGGACAGCCGGGTTTGACTTGGGAGATCAGAAGCATTGGAATCACAACGGGGAACAGGCAAACGTCCTGATTCGGAACGAACGGCTGCAAGAGGGTAGTCATCGGAAGTAGAAGAACTAAACGATAGATGCCTTCGCGCTATTAGCCTTTGAGACGCATAATCTGTCACTGACACCGGTGGAATAGGCAAGGAACAATGCATTCTTGAATGATATCGATCATATAGACGTGGCACATGAGCAGAGTTGTTTTCAAAGGATCGTTTTAAAGAGTGAGAAATGCGATGAGGATCTGAGAGAGGTTGTTGTGGATTCAAATGAGTTTCAATTAGCTCGGACTGAGGTGTGCATGACCTCTGGTAGAGTTCTTGAGGCCTAGAAATAACCAGAGAGGAACAGGGGCACATTGGATCATTACGAGAGAGATCATCAGTGACACGTAGACGAGCAAGCGTCATGGATGGGGAGTCATGAGGTGTGCGTATGTCTATCACGTCACTCATTATTCTCTGCTTTGACCAGTACCAAAAATTACTCACCATAGAAGAGATCACGGATTGGTGGAAGTGTACGTTCTGTGTCATGCGAACAATTTCTGTTTGGCATGACAGAGGGTGAGACAATCAAGTTGAACGAGGTGAATCCAATATATATATATATATATATATACTTTCGAGTGTCCCCAGTTACCTTGGAGCAGGTGTCGCTAGCACAGCCAACACCGCAAATGTTTCCTAAGGTCTGTATTACTTTGATACACAACCTCGCTGTTAGATTGGGTGGAAAAATAGATGCGTTAATCATGGTTGATCTCGTTGCACATGATGTATCTCAGTCGTGACAGTTACTAAACCCTTATTTTGGTCTCGTCGCGAAGGAGATGAACATGGTCTCCAGAGGCTGAATACATCCCTTGTTGGTCAGATAGTCCAGCGGATCAAGCCAAAGACAGACGTCGGCCCAAAAAGCCATAGTCGATGGCACATAGTTTGGAATCGATTATCTACGCAATGGGATGAATATCGAAGGGTTGACGATTCACTGCATGTCATCAGTCGTTTTAGTATTTAAAGACAAAGAGTGCAGTCCCTGGGCAATTTCTTCGGAGAGAACAGAATATACCAAGCGATGTCGCTGCATGGTCGTCTAAAAGGACATAAACCTTATATTATCGAGAGGCAAGATTTTCACAGACTTACTTTCCCTTTGAATACGTCCGATACAATTTGGACGGAGAAGTCTGTATGTTCCCATCATGAAGACACCGGCTATTATCTTGTCTGAGACCTACGCGTTTCTCCTTTACTTCCGCCCTGAGCTCGCATTGGCGCATGATGCCGGTGTTGCCACGAGTTATTTGTAACGCGCAGTGTTGTAGGCTGAAAGTATCGGGCGAGCTACATAAGAAGACGACTCAGTCAACAAGGACTGAAAATGCGAAGGTATTGCAGGAAAACCTTATCATGAATTGAAGTTTCAATCGGTCCTGGGGAGGGAGTATCCATGGTAGTGAATCTTTGAGCCAGTAAAAGGAAACAGGGCTTCGTGGGCTTGGGGATACGGAGCAACAGAGACATTACTTCGAGACCAGCGTACCAATCACTTGTGGTCAACCCTGTGTACGGCTATTTACGACGGTTGTCATCAATCACAAAGTTCGATGTTCGTTGGATAACTAGTCACGGTGGTGGTTGTTGCTTGGTTGTGATTCCCGGCGCGGTCCCCGTGCGAACAGCCCGAGCCCGTACTCCATACTACATGTAGACCCATGAGTATGTCTTTGCATCCGAATTGACCAAATTTACTACTTCCCGTGCAACTGACCTCACCCGTGACAAGTAAATTGACCAAGCGACGTCACGCGTTTGTTCGAACACCTCTTCTCACAAGCTGCAATGGCCGCAATGGGTTCCGCTGTCGAAAAACGCGATGAGCATGAGATGAGCACGCACCAGCGTGGGCTAGTCGATACGTGCTTGGAGGAAGGCCAATTTGAGTCGGCCATTGCCCTCCTGGAACAGTTGAGATCCCCAAGTTACAAGCCAACCACGTAAGCGGAGATCTCTCAAGTTGATGGATCTGACTGTCGTCAACTGGTCTCAGTTCACACATCCGTCAGCTTCTATATATCGCTCTTCAACCCGAACATCCTCCTTCTGTCCATGAGATTGTCGTCGCAGATGTTCTTCCATCTCCTCGTAGGGCTGCCCTGAAGAAGCGGGTCCCGTATGGAGCGGCGGTCTTGGCTGCGCGTCGCCTGTTGAACTCGTTTGCAATCACGAATTCCCCTGAAGCTATTGCCGCTGCTCTGCCGTCCTATGATGATCCTAAAAAAGATGAGTCGGCCACTCAAGCTGGCGATGATGATTCGCTTGAGTCTGTTATAGGGCTTCAGTCGATGTGTATTTCAAGGGCTGAAAGCTGCTGGACTATTCTGGCACCAGGATTTACTCAGCAGGGTCACACTCTCTCCGCATCAGTGAACAACGGCAAGCAGCGCTCACATAGTCTAGATGAAGATTATTCGACGAATTGTATCGAAAACATGATTGTTGGTGATGATGCTTGGTCAACTCTTGACTGGCTCATACTTCTCTTCGAACAAGATGAAACTTCGGCTCATTCTCGTGCTTCAGGTTAGTCTATCGACACTTTTTTTTTTCATAAATCATACAGTATGTACAGGCCGTTTTTCGAATCTTCTTGTGAAACAGATCCCACCTCCGCGAAACGGGACAGGTCCACGATGGGACATAGGAATCCCTCTGCATATAATATTCTATTGCATGGAACAGAGTGACTTTAGACGCCAGATGCTAGGTTCTCGACTTATGACTCTGGTTAGTAACTGTGACCATTGTGCTGCAACGATTGACAGAAATATAGTTGATTAATATCTCAGCTACGTCATACTTGGACTTGTCGATGTTCGTTGGATCGCTCTACAGTCACCTGACTGCCGCAGGGCTAAAAAACCTTCCTGCACTTTTGTCCACTTTGGCCCCGTCACCTGCCGCCCTCAAGTTCAAAATAATGCTTTGTCGGAAGCTCCTCGGAGATGTGGGTCGCGCAGAAGTACAGGATGGACAGACAAGGATACACGCACGTGCTAGAGCACTCCGAGCAATTCGGGCCGAGGAAAGTTTAAGCTTACAACTTGACGAAACAAGCGCGTCAGCTCAAACGGCCAAAAGTACAATGCCATCTGGTGTCGAAATCATACGCTGCTTAGAAACGAGCACGTTGCGTTCCTTTATTCCAGTGACGCAATCTATTCTCTTGATGGTTAAATTTGAACTTATTAGTTCATACGGGATCTTGCAATCTGAGATGCCAATCGCGGATAGGGATTCTGATTGGATGTCAATTCTTAGAGATGGAAAGGCAAAGCAGCTCATTGACGCGGTTTTCAATGACAATTCTGACAACTCAGACAATCGCATCTTTCGGGAGGTCTTGCAGAACACTATGCACACCTGGTTCAGTTGAATTCAAAGGAGTTGGAGTCACAGATTGCGGGACATCGTGTAGATCTTCCGACCTTTGAACTCTGTACAGTGGTTTGCAATTCTTGAAACGATGTCTGCTAGCTGGTAAGTGTAAAGCAAATGTAATGTTAATTTGATGATTTAGACTATCTATTGAATTTAATGTGCCAAAAACGTTGATAGAGGGATGTATCCGCCGAAATTGGGAGAAGTACGGTACAAATAATACTTTGTGACTGAACGTGAGTCAAACGGGGCCTAGCATAAGTTGGCAATGAGAGGAGCTTTGATGAAGACCTCTGAAAAGCTCGCTACCCAGGAATCCACATTTACGACAAACTGACTCAATTTATCGTATATGAGTATAAGGATACATTTTGGCAGTGACAAGTTTCCAAGAAATCGTTGAGAAAACATTATACTGATAACTAGAGATTGAACCTGTGTGCCACTGGCATGATGTCAAGATATCTAGAGTACCGACATCATGTTCGTTAGTCCACCTGACACAAGTCTGCTGTTTCTACTTTTCCTTTTGCTCGAACGTTGTTGCAAAATGATATAAACCCTCGCCATATACATATCAAGCTCGAACTCTCAATTGGAATTTGAACGACTGGTGTGGATCAGCTCCCCTTCATCGTCAAAATTTCGTTTAACATCCTTTGCCTCTTGCCTTCTCCAAAGTTTCGCCAAGAATATTGGTGTGTTCGCTTGTTCAATCGACTTATCCTCTCGAACTTTGGTGAATCTGGGGAACCTGATGCTCAGCCCTCTAGATACATTTACTAAACCTTTCGCAGCGACTGAGACGGGACTGAGGGTGATACTGAGAGACCTTTAGCAAGATCGAAATGAAGGACTCAAAATACATACTCAGCGCCTCGTATTTCCCATACCTCCATCGGCTTGAAGTAAACTTCGGGAGTGAACCCTTGTGAGACATACGATGTCAAACCTGGACCACAAGTCAAGAGAAAGAAAGATAACTCAACCTCCTATGTCACACTCCCATAGTGGTTCTTGTGAGCATGTACCTGAGGTCCCTGAGAGGGAATAACGTTCCATTATATCCTGAGATGGTTAAGATTAGGGTGAAGAAACCTTGGTGTAACAGCTATTTAATACCTTGTAAAAGGCATCCGTGAAGCCTGTAATGAGCGTTTAGATGATGAGTACACGGTCTGAGTGGGAATACCAACCTGACATGCATTTGCACACTGCCACAATTCGACCGCAGTCGGGCTGCCATAAACCTAAGAGTATCGGACTCCACCATTGCGCTTTACGTCCGTTTCCGTACCAGGCGCCGATGGGTATCATATCGAGTGTATCGCCGAAGCCAGTCACATAATCTTTCTTTAACTTCAGCCATGCGGATGTTCTCTTGTCGGGCTCGTAAGTTGCAGGAAGGGGCTTTCGCCTAGGTTTGGCCGCTTTGTCGAGAGTAGTGGCACCTTGTATTGGCTCATTGTCGAGCAGCTATATTACAGCAATAAGGATACGGAACAGGTACATCGCTTGTAGAGATACCTGCCTTTATCATCAAGCCCTCGCAACGGCTTTCTATTGCTTTAGCCAAGAAAGCTTCAATAGCATCACTCCCCTCCGTACTTGCACAGCTTTCAACATGATCGAATCGGGCTAATCGTTTATCAGGAGAGACAAACGAAGGAAATAGAGATAGCAGTAGTTCCCTTCTTTCCCGAAAGGCGCGTTCTAAGAGAGCCTGGAGGAAGACCAGATTGAATTGGTCTGGTGTATGGAGCGACATTCACTATTCTTACCTCTCCATTGAGATACATTAAATCGAAAGCGAGTATTGATACGAAGACCTGGACATCCTGTAGCCGAACATCCTTACGCGCACGGCTAGACAGGTCCTGGAATGATCTGAGACCCCCACCTGGACCTATAGGAACTATTTCGGTATCCAAGATAAACGACGTGGTTTCCGGATGGTCATTGAAGAAGGTGATCACATATTGGACAACATCAGGATACTACCTTTTGTCAGCATACGAACCAATGCGTGGTAGATAGTTACCTTGGATGTCATATCTTCAAGATGACGCGAGAAGAGGCTAACCAAAATCTTGTCTCCCTCACGAGAGCCGTGTATTTGGGCACGTTGGCCGTCATATTTGAATTCCGCTACAAAAGGACGAGTTTGACAAACATCGTAGACTTCCTCCAAGGAACGTGTTGGAGATCCAAGGGTAGGGTGTAACGGGATACCTAGATAGAAATGAATAAATAAGGAATGCCTGCACCCAAAGTTGCAATGGTCAATCTTCACCAATCGTAAGGCGAACTTTCTCCTCTAAGCTGTCTAAACCACCCTGAAGTAGAGCCATGACGATATCCTCATAATTTGGGTGTTGAACATAGACCCGTTTGATAAGACTCTCAGCAAACCCAAATTTCGCCGCAAGTACATCTGAAGCGGGATCTACGGCTCCACGCTTCCTGCCAGTAGTGGGTTTGTAATTTTCGAGCAGTTCTGTCGTAACATGTAGAGAAGGCTCTATCGCTTTGTCATTGAGATGGGTGGAAGGTGTAAGGACCATGGCACGAGATAGCGCCAAGAGAATGGTGGCCCTCACGGCACCAACGCGAAGATTCTGGGCGAGTGTGCGCGTAAGAAACCGAATCTCCTCACCTGTAGCTGCAAGGAGAAGCTTTTCCACAATTTTCTCCTTTTCTTTGGCAGTTCCTTGCCCCCTACAACGTGAAATCTTCAATAGGGATGCGTAGACGTAATTAACGAGCAGTGGAGGATGTGGTAATAAAGTCCTTAAGTTTGATTTTGCGGCAAAGGCTACATCACCCGGATCCCCAGTGGAATTGACTAATCGTTTGAGTGCCTGGGCAGTAAGACCTGATACATTCTGGATACAGCGGAATATGATTGAGGGTCCTAGACCGAGCTCCAGAGAAGTGTAAGGAGGGGCCAGGGTACTCGATAATAGATAAATAGCTGAAAGGAGTGCTTGAGAGTCATACCGGATGATGCAATGTAAACAATTGGTCAAGATGTTAGTAATAGTTATCCGTGATCGTGTTTGCGCCAAGGCAGAAAGAGTGTGCGCAAGAAACGAATATGGTACCGAGGGAGATGCCCACGGCTTCTCGATTGTTGTTTGTGTCGCCGGGTCACAAGTCAAATCACCAAAAACCGGAGGTTTGTTAGCGGCTGAAAGCTCGGCGCTAGTAGCCTTCGCTGACATGCGATGGGTCGATTTGTCAGTCAGCAGGTTGGATTCAGAGACCAGACATGATTGGTCGTCATTATCTAGAGCGTCGACGTCTATGACCTGAGGTGTCTGTGGTTGATCTTGATATGATTTGTCTGTGGAACGCGGACCTGGGGAGCCGGCGTGGTCCCTTACTCCGGAGCCCTGCAGAGGGTAAGATTCTCTAGGGGACGAGAAAAAGTGATGAATGCTTTGCTGATTATTCGCTTTTGTTGATCTAGCTCGTTTGACCTTCAGGTTCCCTAT
>JABAJZ010006987.1:0-17599 GCA_018857265.1 Termitomyces sp. T32_za158 | reverse complement strand
ATTATTCCTCTGAGATCATATTGGTTGTCTTGTTTGCACATACAACTCCAAGTAATGGAGGTGCCGTTTTGCTGATGGAGATGACTTGTCCCAAAAATTAGCGCGAGTATCATCCCTGGCGACCATGCCGGCTCGGCGGTGGGGCGCGATGAACAAACAAGACGCGCAACGCGTCAATAATGTGGTTGAAAGAGTCACGCTCATTAAACTGTGTGTGACTACGTGACAAGCCCCCGACCTTCTTGTCTCTCGCGAGTCAAGAATCGCGTCTCTGCTCTATTTTATTTCATTTTCTTCTCTTTCGCATTACTCTCTCAGATACCCGGCCATTTTTTTAAATCAGCAGTGCCCTTCACCCAACTTTAAATTATCCATAAAATGTCCTTGTTGACTCCGCCAAGTACCAAGCACCGCCGAATAAAGGACAAGGAAAATGCACGCGACGCCGACTCCGTTCCTCGCGTAGCATGGGCAGACAGTGACAGAGTCCATGTCCTGCAGCTGGCTGGGCCTGCTGCTGCTAGCTTCAGGGTCACCACTGCTGCCAGCGCATCGAAACAGTTACCAGCCAAGTCGATTCTCAAAAAGTGCGCTGAATTCGCGTCATGGCCAGAGGAAAAACCACGCGAGGTCACCCCGGAGCCTTTGGACCCTTTGGTAGACCTTGCATACCTCGTATACCCCGTGAACACCATCGTGAACACCACCGATGCGACAGAGCTGCGCGTACTGATTGAGGCCTATAGCATTCTCACTGCACGTCTGCGAGCAGCCGTAACAGGTGAAATGGATGATGCGTCGTGGCCACTGTTCCAGCCTCTTCGGAAGCACAGGGAGGCGTTTGTGGAGGCAGTTGTGAGGGATTTAGGTAAGGCGTTGGTGGACCCTGCTGCGGGAAAGAAAGAGGAGCCAGTGAGAGTGCTGCTGCCATCGCCTAGTAACACGCCTGTTAAGAAGAAGAAGCGGGATGGGATGAGTGCTGAACAGGTCAAGTATGCTCGGGACTTGTGTACGACGAGCCACGCCGTAATTCGTCTGCTCTCACTTCTCTTCACGCTGCCTGCGATGATGAATCTCTTTACCGGTCAGCACACTTCCTTTACTACTCTTTCTCATCTTACCGTTCTTTAGATATACAGCTACGGTCAATGTTCACGGCAGTACTTGCCATTCCTCTTGCAGAAGATCTTCCAACGCCCAATGCTCGCAAGACTTGGGCCCTCGCCATTTGGCTCATTCAAACCCAACGCCTCTCTGCCGCAGTGCTCGCTCCCGCCGCGGATCGCGTCGCGTTCGCATTGTGTCGTGGCATTGATGGCGAGCTCGGTAAAGAGGGCAAGAAAGGCTCTGCAAGTGATGGACTCAAAGTGGGTCTTTACCTTGCGTTGTTGTTATTCATACTCAGCTCGATTATCAGGCCATCCATGATCTCTCTGTCCACCTTCCAGACGTTTTTATTCCCGCATTTACTCAGTGCCTTTTGCCTTCTGTGCTCGCATCGCTCCTTGCCCCGACTGTCGCTCTTCGAACACATGCCGCCCATGCATTAGGCGGATTCGTGATTGGAGCTACTAGCATTCCCAACTCGTATATCCATGCGCAAATCTCGAATCATGTGTTAAAATACATCACAACGCTTCCCCCGCCCCGTGCCACGCCTTCGCCCACCAAGCGAGAATCACCTACGAAGTCATCATTGCCATCTATGCCTCAGACACCAACCAAATCGCAGGAACCATCGATCGTACGGACACTCCGTACGACGTTGCAGGCGACTGAGCCTGCTCATGTCGCACATGGGCCTATTTGGGCCATCTGCGTTCTCTCAGCACTCATAATCCTCCTTGGTCCCGCCGCGATGCGCGTTCCGCATTTAAAAGTACTTATCCAACTCGGGATGAGACACAAGAACCGCAATGTGCGTGCATTGACGACCGTTATGTGGCGCTGCGTCATATGGGTCTACGTCTGTCCGCGACTCATCACCGCAGACAAGGATCGGGAAGAAAATGTAGATGAGCGGGAGAGGGAGAGAGAGATGGAGAGGGAGGTGAAGTTGAGAGATGAGTGGTGGAAGGCTGTTGCGAGTGTTGTGGAGATGGAGACTGGTGTGTGTGCCATTGCTGCTACAATCGGGTCAGGGAATATCGGCGTGCCTATTTATGACCATACGCAGTGGGCGGATGCGCGACTGAGTCCGGAGGAGAGGGAGGAACAGCCTTTGAAGAGGGCGCTGGAGGTGCTTTGTGCAATGGCAGGCAAAGATGCGCCGACGAGGGAGAGTGCGATTGATACGATGCGGGCGATGATGGGTATGCCTCCGTCGATAAGGAATGTGGAAGCGAGGGAGTATGAGAAGGAAGAGAGGACGTTAGTGCCAAGGGGACTTTTCTCGGCGATGCCTGGGTTGTTGACAACGGAGTACGGAACGCTGAGGGAAGCTGTGAAGGCGTTATTCGATGAGACGCCCAAGGCGGAGGATGTGAGGGTGTTGAGGAAGTCGGAGATGAGAAAAGTGTGGGTTTGGGAAGGGGCTGTTAAGGCTTGGAGGGCGGCGGTGGGCGCGGGGAAGGGAGAGGAAGGAGTGGCCGAGAGGAAGGGGCTTTTTCCGGTTTGGGAGGGGATGGTCAGTTTGGGGCTTGGGGCTGCACTTGGTCCGTTTAGCATTTCGGAAACTTACTTGAAACTGACAAACGATAATTAGACCCTGAAGACGAAGACCCAGATCGGGATATCGACGCTACCCCTCCACCACATGATGAGGAGCTAGCTACCGAGTTTATCGAACGTGCGACCAACGTGATCATTGTCCATGTGCTCGAAGATGCAGACCTTGACTTGCAGCCTTCGTCTTCTCCGTCAAATAATGGTTTGACCCGCACAGGGAGCAGGGGACTTGAGATTCCAGGCTTTTCTTCTTCTCCAAAGAGCTCGATCGCGAAATTAGGATTAGCCCGGGACATGTGGAACGCCATTTCCCGACTTGCACCCCATACATGCATCGGAAATGGAGCGGAATGGCTTTCGCGGTGTCTCATGAAGAATGTCGAGGAGTATACGACGTTCGGTAACCCTGGTCTATCGGCATCGCGTGTAGTTGAGGAGGACGCCGAGGACGAGAAGGAGATGAATGAAGCATGGGCGGAATTTTGTGTTGATGTTCTCGCTGCTTGTGGACATGAAGTAGTTCGCGCATTTTGGCATGGAGAGGACGGAAGCGGTGTTGCAGGTTGGAGTGCGTCTGAGAGAGCCTCGGTTTGGCGAGTGTTTGCCAGAGCCTGGGTGCTGCAAAACTCCGATGCAGGATGGGAAGGTGCTGTGTGCACGCTTGTGGTGCCGTTCTGTGGACGCGAGTCTTGGACGCTCACGTCGGAAGACGCGGATGCATGGCAGAAACTGTTGGACTTTGCAATCGCGGCCTCGTTGGACCATGGACATGATTCTAACACTGTTTTGAGCGTGGTCACAAGGCTCGTGGATGATTGTGCGGCAGGGTACAGGCCTGTGCATATCAGGCTTGTTGAGTTTGTGCTGAACCACCTAGTGGGCGTTGCAACGATTGGAGACTTGAGGGAGCTCCCGGAAGTGGTGTTTGACTTTGTGGCGATGACGATGAATGCAGCGTATCCCCCGCCTCAGGACCAGACGACGTATACTTGGGCTGTGCGTGCAATGACAGCGCTGATTGATCATTGTCCCCGGGAACTCCTGGGTATGCTGGGGGATACCATGAGCGGAGCGCTTGCAGGATGGCTTGCCGATGCCGAGGATAAATGGGATAAGGGTGTCGTTGAGTATGATGTGCGTTCTGCTTATATTTCTCATCGTCCTCTATGCTGACGGACGTGTTTTTAAAGATTGTGCCATTGTACGAAACACTTCTCGTAAACATCCAAGGTCGGGCTTCAGTGCCTCTTCTTTTATGTTTCGGGCCTGCTCTTTGTGCGCCTCTTGTGCATGAGACACGGACCGAGATTCGTGGGCCTGCTGTGGAGGCGTTCAGAGAGTTCTGGGATGCAACGTTTGCTGATGCCGAAGTGCCGGAAGGAGGGTGGACCAGTGATATTGCTGCTTGCTTGAGCTCTGTGTATGGTGCTCCCGAGGAAGAGAGGGGAGCGATCATAGCAGAGCTTGAAGCAGCTTTTACCCCTCGTCCAACTACCCCACCTCCTTCCACGTCCAGAATGATCTTGAGTACCCCTTCGACACCATGCTCTCCATCTTCATCTTCGTACTACAACCACATAACCCACGAGACACTTTCCACGCCGCCACGCCCATCCAGATCCTTCACGCAGCTCGCCATCCAGTCACCCGAGTCCCCGATGCGTAACTCCCGCCTCGCAGCTCTATCACGTCCTCCGACCCCCAGGATCTCCCGATCGTCGCCCGTCAAACGCCGCAAACTAGCTAATGGAAACAAGGAGAACTTTTTACCTGCAGAAGACGTTACCTTTACTGCGATCCTTACCTCGTCTCCATCAGCCACAAAGGTCAAACTCGGAAAACGGCCTTTCGAGGAGGATAGTAGCGAAGACGAGAGGAACGTCGTCAAGAGCCTTATCCCTCCTGAGGACGACGTTTTCTTCAATACACCTGCGCCCAAACCGACACCCAATGCCGATGCCAAGATGCTTGCAAAAAGTACTTCAAAGAAGAGGAAGAGAATGGTCATGGATGCCGTAGAAATGCCTCCCCTTAGTCAAGTCTATGCTCGAACTCTGCGACCCTCTGCCAGCTTCGAATTACCGCGCACGCCGAAAGTGATCAGATGTTCGGTACCCAGAACAAGGTCTGAATCGAAAGTTTCTGGTGTGAACAGTGAAATGACTCGATCAAGCAAACGGAAAAATCCTGAACCAGCGGAGGAAGGTGAAGAAGTTTTCAATATTGGCATGGTACCCCTACGTGCGCTTATACCATCGGAGAATCATGTCTCGTTCTATCCATACTCCCTCGTTCGCCAACGCAACAAGCGATTGGTGCCGTCGTCAGAGCTGTCTTCGGATGATGACCCTCATTTTGGTCAGGTCACGCCTCATCACCTCATATCACCAGATTTGAAGCGTGTCAAAGTGACAGACCTGACGGATCCACCAAGCGATGATTCAGTCATTGCATCAAGTCCGTCAAGGGATCTCGTCGAGAGGAGATTGCAGAGAACGGGGTCTGGGTCTTTAATTAAAATCACGCCGTTTTTTGTATGATACGAGATGGATTACAGGAAATAATTGTACAGTAATATAAGAACGTTCAATTTCCAGAGACCTGGAAAGAATTATGAGTGGGTTTATTTAGGTCCCTGTATAGCACACTCATCTTTTCTTGGTTATATCCCATTTATTTTCGGCTTATCGACATAGACCTGGGACTTATTTAATGCAGTCTTTTTCTTGAGGGTTTCGAGTAGCCTCCTACATCTCTTTGAAGAGAGATCATGCAAAAGTCAATCTTTGTTGGAACGTGGATTCTTCGATTGCTTACAAGATTCCGAATGTGCAGGGAAGTTTGTGATTTTGGTATTGGTCAATGATTTAGCATACTGATTCCTGATGGAGAGTGTATCATAGTGTGCGGTTCTGGTTACTGCATAGCTGCATGGCCTGAAAACTGCTACGATCTCCATGACTAATTGATATTGTTAACTCCATGACTCCATGACGACAACTAACATTATTATTCTAGTGCGTTTACGCTGTGCTCTGATTACAATGTTCACTTTAGACTTTGAATTTGAACTTGGAGCCTTCGATCTCAAAAGTTTAAGTGGTCACCAAATTGAGAAGCATCAAAAGAAATGTTATGATGAGTGAGTTAGAAGGCCTGAGTAAGCAGATACAGTCCTAGAAACAAAGAGAGCAGCCATGCTGTCAACCAGCAGTTGTCTTATGGATATACCATGATTTCCTTAATTCACACCTCAGAACAATGTATTACAGCCTGCCATGATATTATTCAAATCAGTAGGGGGCAATCTGGAAGACAGCACAGCACCGTCTTTGAAAGAGTAGCTAGGGCTGAAGGCTGGAGTATGAGAGGTGATGGCAGGGCTAGGGAATCCCAAAGTGATAATGACGCAAAAAGTGAGCTGCCGCAAGGAAAGACAAATACTTACCTCAGGTGATAGATTGAGTTCAAGGAGCTCAAGGTCACAACCTCGTTATACATCTTTGAAAATAAATAACCTGTTTTTCCCCTTCTCAAGGACGTCAATGTTTTTTATCGTCGTCTTTTGCTCTCCGCCACGGGCCATGGCAACTGTAGGATATCTTGTTATGGGAGAGATCACCAATTACACAATCAGGCCTGATGCAGACTTCAATGTAGTGACTAGATCACTGTACAGTTCATTAACGACATCCTGGTCAGAGATGATGGTTAGATTTTAAATCTCCAAAAATTATGGTAACGCACCCCTGCGCTTGTAATCTCCTGAGTGAGACCAACACCAACACCGGCCCAAACGATGAGTCTGGATGTATCTCCCAATGCTGCGCTCTCATCAAACTTTGCCAGGCGTTCTTGAAGATCAAGTCCTTCTGCCATGTCAGAAATAATCTTATTTGTAATTGCCCGTCCGTCATGCTTTGGAGGCCACCCCATTGTTCTACCAACTTCATCAAAGGCGAGTGAACGTGTTGTTGAATTGAGGTCAGCTTTAATCAGAGCTTCTTTCTTTTCAGGTGGGTAAGTGCACTCCGTTGTGAAAAGGAAACGAGTGCCAAGAACGACTCCAGCAGCACCCATAGTGAGAAGTGCAGCGATCTGTGAACCTGTTGATATACCACCAGCTGCCACAACTAAGGGGCCGTTAGGTACTGCGCGAAGTACTGCTGGAAGCAGTGACAGAAGGGGAGGGGCTTCTGAGCTGCCGTGACCACCAGCCTCGATTCCTGCATCAGGTATATAGCAGATAGAAGAAGAATGGAGTCGGTTCAAAATACCTTGGGCGACAATCACATCAACCTGCCATTCATTGGCAGCTTGTACAGCGGCTTCTACAGAATTGATCATCACGAATATAATGGTTTTGTGATCTCTTTCAGCATCAAACGCGCGTACTTGAGAGATATATTTCCCAAGGTCCTCGCCAAAGGCAAACCAAATAGCCATTGGCTTTTCCTCCAAGATAGTTTTGATGCGTGGATCATCAGAAGTCTCGGTCTTATCTAAGATCCAGCCAATAAATCCAATTCCAATTGGCACAGGAGCGTAGTCTGGAATGTTGAGCTTCCCACGAATCGCTCGGAAGTACCCCTTGAGTTCTTCTGAAGAGGAAAACCCTAGACAAAGTCAACCGTTGGGCTTAAATAATAGGCATCTATACAAGCCCACCTGCCCCTATCATACCGAACGCAGAAGCAGCGGTGACTGCACTAGCCAAATCTACGGCACTCGCAAATGCCATAGGTGCTGATATGATGGGCAAATTTGTGTCTGTGAGATTATGTTCAGTCGTTGTCATTCACGAGGTAATTTATCTATCAGAGGAGGATTATACTCACTAAGGAGTTTTGTGAGGGACGTGCGGATCCGCATGTTGGGAAAAGAGGTATAAGAGAGAACTGACGAATGAACGTCTCAGATGTGCGCGAGGAAGGTCGAACTTTGGGCGCGGTGAGCGACGATGAAAACTCGACAAGAGATCTTGAGAAATTGGAGTCTGGAGTTCGAGTTTTCTCCATAATGGGCGACTAAAACGAAACGTTACGGTTTACCTATGTTGATGCCCGTAGATCCAGCAAATGAGTTCTGAGATGGTGGTCGAGCAGCGTTATGGTAAAGTCTGACCAGTCCCTCAATTCCCCAACAAGTTTCCTGCTTATCAATGCTTCCAAACCCTCGTGTTGTGTTCTCCGAGCGTCCTGCGCCTGGTGTACTGCCGATTGTCGACCAACATGTCGTCCTCGATAATTCGCGTTCTATCGATCTTGAAAATGTATCTCTTAAGGGGGGTTTTCTTACGAAGACCCTCATTCTTAGGTGGGACTTTATCTTGCTCGCCTTCATTGGTACTGAATCTAGTACTTCAGCCCAGAACCCTCCATGCGTGAGCGTATGCGGGACTCTAACATTGACAGCTATACTACGACCTTCGTGATTGGCACTCCGTATGTCTTGAGGTAGCTTCAACACCATTATAAACACTAATGAATGAGTCTTTCTAGAATCATTGGACCTGGTTTGGTCGTTGTGTTGCGTTCTGATAAGGAAGGTATTAAACCTGGTGATTACATGTACGGTCAAACACCCTGGGAAGCTTACACGGTCCAGCCTTATGTTGAAGGTTGGAAATATTGATATCGTTGAACCACATTTGACTGGTATTCCAAGGACGTGTCGCCTTCAATACCAAGGAATGGGCGCCTCATACCTTTGACATGGATTCACTCGCTCTTCAAGTCGTTCCAAATCCTAATGGGTTGTATCCTCTTTCTAAATACGCAAGCCTTCTTGGAACTCCTGGACTCACCGGCTTTGTCGGCTTCAATGGCTTAGTAGAAGCTGAACAAGTTCGTTTCTCTTTTGACTCCTGGTATCTGTCTTCTGACTTATGCCATCCTCAGGGTGATACTATCTTTATTTCATCTGGGGCATCGGGTGTCGGCAGGTATACCATACCATCTGAATTTTTGCAAGCTGTCATCTTATGTCTCATCTACAAAGCATGGTTGTGCAACTAGCCAAGCTCAGTGGGTTTGTGGTCCCTTTGTTCATTCATTATTTTGTTTACCAATTGAAATTTCCGAATGCTCTGTTTAGATTGAAGGTCATCGCTTCCGTAGGGTCGGAGGTCAAAGTTAAATATGTACAATCTCTTGGTGCCGACGTTGTTTTCAACTATAAAGAGGAGAGTTACGACTCGGTACTCCAGCAACATGGTCCAATTCATGTCTTCTGGGTCAGTTTTCTTACCCGCCTTCTAACTGAATTGGTTTTATTTTTTTTCTTATGTACATAGGACAATGTCGGGGGGGAAGCGCTGGATGCAGCACTGGAAGCACTTGTACCCAGGTCTCGTGCTATCGTGAGTTGCAACTCAAAATCGAGGTTGATTCTGATACGATCCTTTGATAAAGATCTGTGGGACAGTCTCAAGTGATAATGTCCCGCCCGAGAAGCGCTATCGCCTCAAGGTTTGCTGCTCTTAACTACACGAGTTTTCCATATCTTCTCATCACCTCAATTAGAATTCTCACCTGATCATGAAAAAGCGACTTGATGTTAGGGGTTTCATAGTTCCAGAGTTCATTCCCCAATATTTTGGCAAGTTCATGGAACAAGTGCCCGCTCTCATGGCGCAAGGAAAACTCCGGAGTGAAGAATATGCTACTGATGGAATCGAGAATGCTCCTCAAGCATTGATTGACATGCTTGTTGGTGGGGGTAATCAAGTTGGGAAGCCAATCATCATTGTGGCCAAGGAGTGAAATGTTCATCAGTCCATAGTAACAGGCGGTTTGTCATAACAATAGCTGGAGCCTGGATCGGGCAAGTGAGTGGGGAGTTGCCCGGGGTTAATTCGGGCAAAGATTAGATCGCCGTCACTGTCTTTCAATCACATCTCTTTATGTATCACCTTTTCTTATATCATACCATTGTCTTCACTAAATATAATACTGCGAGCGCCAGTCACAACGACAACGTCGTCTCACACTGCGCTCGCAGGTACGTATCAACTTCATTTCACTTACGTCGTCTCACACTGCGCTCGCAGCGCATTGCTCGTCGATCTCATTGCGTCACGCGTTTTTATCCCCACCCACCAACCCTACTCATATTCATTCATACCGTACAATAAATCACTACTCACCAACTTACTAGTCCCTCGTAGTTAGCTTGAGGTCGGCTCTTTCTCTCCATCAGCGGAGGAGCCGTCTCGAGAACTTCTCGGACTACTCAGAAATAGAATCGTTTCTCACGCAGCACTCGCGAACACTATCAGCAAAACGTTTCCCTCAAACTCAATCCGCCTAAATCCTCGCCTCGAATTAAATGTAATGTAATGCAAGCAATTCCGAAGTGCGTTTGTTCCGAATTTCATCTATTCAACTTTGTGTGCTGTCTCCACCCATCATGTCTGTCATATTCATACTGTATGTTGCCAGTGCGTCCTACGCTTTATTTTGTGTCTATCTTGGCAGTCTACACGTTTATGACCTTCTTATATAACTTTGCCAGACATCATGATCTGCTTCTTCAAACATTTTTCACGCTAAGTATCTGTTTCTGACCCCGGGCAACACATGAACTTGCCCGATCTAACATAGTCCAAGCCACAACTATCATTGTTCCAGAAGTAATCAACAAGTTTTGAAAGGGATCAACACACTTAGAAAGGGACCACATTGTAAAGTTTCGAAATGACCGCTCGCTGGGTAAACTCAGGGTTCAACTCTTTAGACGTATGCCCACTGACTCCTGACGACCTATGTATGTAGACTTCGCGCCCTAGCCCACCTAATTATTAATTCGTCATTCACTTTGCTCACCGAAGCGATGGTTTCCCGGGAAACAACAATTTTGGAGAGAACAAGACCATTTCCCCGTAAATCCGACACATTTATATTCGGACCCATGTGTAAAATCCTGTACTACAGACCCCCCCGAACATGATGTTATCATCCTTATCCAGCTTTCTCCCAAAGATCTTGAAGCGACGACATCGAGGACATGTCAAACTTTCAGATGCTGATTCAATCCTGCCACATCCGGCATCTGACCCCTACAATAGCAAACTCAAGGGTCCATCGACACAATTCCGCGTGGATGACGTCTGTGTGACACCATCAAGGGATTTGGAAACCTCAGATCTACGCCATGCCCAACCTCGTATTCCGCTGTGTCCCTCTGAAGACAAAATCCCTGACAATGCCTCCAGCCTTTTCGAGCAAACATCTCATTCGCCTCTATCGTCTGTGGATTATATCACAGAGGCACCAACGACTTCGTCAAGGACGTCCCTTATGCAAGATACCGAAAGTGTCATCCTAGACTGCTCTACAGCGTCACTGGCAGACGCTACTTCGTCGAAGGAGGATCTGATCTCAATATCTACGCCTTCAAAACGAGTATCAGAATTGTCTCTCACTTCTATACTCAAGTCAACCAGAGAATGCAAAACTCGAACGTTAGTCACTCAAATTAGTTTTGACTCTATGAAAAATTGTACATTTTCAAGCTCATTTGACCGCCTTGCATCCATACCACCGCTCCAGC
The DNA here is from genome assembly GCA_018857265.1 of Termitomyces sp. T32_za158. Lineage (NCBI taxonomy): Eukaryota > Fungi > Basidiomycota > Agaricomycetes > Agaricales > Lyophyllaceae > Termitomyces > Termitomyces sp. T32_za158. The sequence goes on along the minus strand of JABAJZ010006987.1, from coordinate 6,379 downwards.
CTACTTTTATGAGTACATCAATCACTGAGATCTTGTTTCTCTTTGATCCTCTGTACACGAACTCTCTATCATCAGACCTTGAGATGTCTCCTGTCAGGCAGTCTCAAGAATCTTTTACACGTCGAAACGGCTCAGATGATAACGTACTTGTCAATTCAGAAGAGGAACGTGTTATGACGGATCACTTGGAATCAGACCCGTTCAAAGATCCTCTCTTCAGTTATCCAAAGACTATCGACCCGCGAAATTGCCGCTCAAACAAGAAATCTAGTTCTTTAGACAAATCTTCTGTCATCAACACCCTTAAAAAAGTTGTCGTACCATCAGCAGCAAAATCGGTCTCCTTTGAGCCACCCCTGAAACTTATTGGCGGAACACTTTCAAAATGGGCACATGCCTCAGTGAAGGATTATGAAAACGGTGATGATTTATATCGCAAGAGGATAAAGGACCACCGTATTGTCGAATGGCGTCGATATCGTGTCGAACTGCGGGACTTCTCTGGCAATAGACATGAATATGTCACTGTTAAACTTCAACACGTAAGGAGCAAGAAAACTTACTTCATTCGCTTCGAACGATGGAGGAGGCATAGGTATATCACATTCGGTGGAAGATCAGGGCGCACTATAGATTGGAGTCCAGAACTGGACCAAGTCACAATAATGGCGGACTGGGTAGCTGTGGGTGGAGAAAAAGACACTTTGGTCGACAGACTAGTCTTTTGCGAGGATAGGAATCTACTGAACCTATTGGATCTATATCTAGTCGCCCGCTTGGTTCTACAAGTCCCGGGGAACTGTGTCGAGTTAGCTGGAAGGTCTAGCCATTGGTTCGCGGTGATCTTCTCTAGTGTTCTTAACCAAGACGTCGAGCAGATAGAGCGTAAGTATAGGCACAAACGAGTAAGATCAGCCCTTACTGGCTGGTTACGAGAATCGTCTCGAGAAGAGCGCGACTATGCGCTCATGTTGATCTGCGAATTTCGCAGAGAACTAGGTGTTACAAGGGGCAAAATATCTGAACGGTGCGTTCAAAGTCGTTACTATGGAGGACTCATATGATAATGATTGGGTCTTTTCAGATGAATTTAAATCTGCTGCAGACTAATGACTTTTAACTCCAAGGACAATGCGACCATGAAGAGGATTTTCCATCGCAAAGTCCTACGTGATGATACGGGATTTAACGACTAAATGATACATATATATGATACATACTTTTTGCTTACTGTAAAACATCTGTATAAATTAAACAGGTCGTCGACCGAGTTACTCCCGATTGTCGACCACTGCTAAGGGTTGTAACGCAAGTTCTCAATGGATATATCAGATCTCTGGTTATAGTTTTAACCATGCCTGTTGAGACAACAACCGCTTCGACCTTCTGTCATTGTACTACACAAGGCACGACAAGGATAAGAGATCCACAGATGATGGATCCATCCACAACAATACATACCATTGTCGAATCAGTTATTGTTTTTGAGTGCTCCATAAGACTCCCTCGGTTCACAAACACCAATACTTTCTGCTGCGAGACACTACCACCCGAATGTCACTACTCCTGTCAAAGTTTCTTACTCCAAAGCCCTCACCGAGTCCTCCTTCGATAAAACCTTGCTCAACCGCTAGCCGTAGAGTGCATTTTGTCGATGACGTTGTGGAGCCACCTTCAAGTCTCCGCGCTAAACTCCCTTTGGAGAAGTCTGAGGATCTACCTTTATCCTCTTATCAGAGTTTGCCTGAGCACTTTAAATCTATGCTTAAAACCGAAGACCACGGCAAGGACCACGGCAAGGAACCTGCCAACTATGCTTCCCCACACACAGCACTTGGATCTGTTCGACCGAAACTCACTCGTCTTTTCATCGGTCCTCTGAAGTCCAGCCCCTCAACAAACGACGCGAATACGATCCACGAAGGCTTGTCCCCGCCTAGTTCCGCTGTCACTTCTGGTGAACTCGGTACAATGACGCTTGCATCCGAAAAGTGTCAAGAGCCGAGCTCTGCTGACAGTCATCCAGAAATCTGCTGTGGTCCCCTGCCAAACGGTCGTTCCGAGGCAATCACGACTTGGGTAGAACAATCGCTGGACGAATACGCCGAGCCAGGAAAAAGCGAGTATCGACGCTGGGTACACACGCAGCGTGTTGTCGAGTGGCGACGGTACCGCTCCCGCCACGGTATCGCAAGATGCAAAATTGGCGCTCCTGATCGACACGAAATTCTCGTGGTCAAGGTCATAGGCCGAAGCAAGATGGAGGCCATTTTCCTACGATTTGAACGATATAAGCGAGATCGATCCATTGACTGTGCGAAGGGCGGGAATTATCGTCCGTTGGACTGGCAACGATGGTGTCCGGATGATCGAGTTACGATGCTAGATGGGTGGCCTGATAAGTGCCGGTATATGCGGTGCGAGGGACAGGTTTTTCAGCGGGAGCATAAGGTATCGTTTATGGATCTTCTGATTGCGGTTCATCTGGCCGTTGAGGCTCCATGGACGGATTTTTGGACCAGGCACAGTCATTGGTTTGCTGTGTTGCTGGGGAGGACACTGAATGGGAAGATGGAGAAGATACATAGGCTTGAGCAGCCTGTTGCGATTGGCGTCGCTGAGAAGTATGGTGAGACCCCTGGATGGGATTGGTTTCGAGCGTCGACTAGGCATGAGCGTCGGAAGATTGTTGAGTTGATCCATTTATGTAGTGTTGCTCGTCATAGGGAGAAAGTTAGACTGGTGAGTCTGTTGCCACCTGATCAAAGAGTTCCATATTGACCTATAGTCCGTAGTTCTATGCCAATCGAAGTAAGGTTGAAGGACCTCAACCTCAGGGTTGGACCTGAAGTTGAGAAGGGAATTGAAGGAAAGACTGTGTCAAAGTAGAAAAATATCACATCGATGGATGTTGTAATACAATCTTGATTCAGTATCGACGAAGACTTGAAGAGACTTCACTGTAGTCGTTTATGTAGTTATTAAAAGCATGTTTCTCTCGTGGTGTATTCCGACTTGATGACGACATCAGGGGTCACTGGCACCAGGTGCACAACTCAAAAAGTTTTCAAGCTAAAGGGCTGGCTTTCTTGGATCGGTTTCCGGGTTGCAGACACTTGAGCTTGAAAGAAGAAGGAATAGCATGATATGTGGTCAGTTGGCTTGGGAAAAGGACTTGCGGCGCTTGCCGCGCGGAAGTAGTACTAATTGATATCAGAGTCTCGCAAACGTTAGCGGAGATCCAGTCACTAACGCATAGCCTGTGCAAACTGTTGCGAGAGGTGTGGTCTCGACGCGTCAAGAGCGTGCAAGAGTAGTCAGACACAATTATTGGTTTCCTATGTCAAGAACTAGGTATACGAGAAGAAACAGAAAGTAACGCTACAGTTCAGAAAGTGGGTGGGGTACAAATGGTAAAATACATCAGCAGGGATAATCTATCCAAAAAAGAGACCGGATCAAAACATGACAAACGTCTAGGATCCCTCGACACTCCTCAACCTCTCATCCGCCCAACCCTGCTCAAAGCCTAGCTTCCGAGGTAGCTCTTCCCACCATTTGTCCCGTGCTTCTCTACATTTCTGTCCAAACTCTCTCCAGCAGTACTTGCATGTCCTCTCTCTATCCTGTCCGACAGTCAAGACGTTCCATACAAACTGTGCATAGCCCACGCGGTCCTCCAACACCTGTTTCTCGAGCTGACGAGCAGCGGTCTCCTTGAAGAAATCTGAACACTGTGAGGGTCCTGGAAGGAGTAAGGATGATCCGACGGGGGCTCGACCTGCTTTACGAGGAATAACTTCGGGCGGGCGGTCACAGTTTGAGCCGAGGGAGCGGATGGAGAGGAGGAGAGAAACGATGGAGAGATGGTTGTGTTCCTTGAGAAGCGCAAAGGACGATCCATCGCTGTCGTTTAGCCGGGTACGTACGGGCGGTGGGAATATCGGTGAGAACGGAGAGGGGGACATGGGGGACGTGGGGGACATTGGAGGCGATGCAGGGTCGGTGGTGGGAGGGAGCTTGACGCCAAAGACCTCGCCGGCAGAACAGTCGTTCGTAAGCATGGCCATCGCAGCGGGGAGGATGGAGAACGCCTCGACTTCGCGCGCGAGGTTGATAATCAGGGCTCTGTCCCATTCCCAGTCTTCTTGGTCTTCGTCAGCGAAAGGCGGGGGAGTGGGGATGTGGCGTGGAGGGCGGACGATGTCCCATCCGGCGAGGGTTGTGGGGTAGCGTACTTGGAGAGCGGCGATGGCATGTGTGCGGAGAGCAGAAGTTTGAGTCAGAGTGGCGACGCGCAAGGTGCCTTCCAGGGCGCGGAAACCGTTCTTAGTGGCGAGCGAGAAGCCTGAGAACGAGAGTGTTTCGAGACCGTGCAGCGCAGTGAGGAAGTATTCGAGGTCAACGGGAGAGGCAAACGGCACTTCGAGGACTGGACAGCCCTCGACGACGTCGGTATTGCCGTCGTTCATGAGTACAATTTTCTTCTCAAACTCGATGGACTGAGAAGTCAATGTGCGCTTGTAGAACTTGAAAGCCTTTTTCTCGGTGATGAGGATGATGTTGCCGTCCTCCAGCCATGGCGTACTACGAGCCTGTGGGGGTATAATATGCTTGTTAGAGATGTATCTTGCGAGTTGGCCAGGCGGTGTGTACTGCAATGCATGGCGAGCCATTGCGGTCGAGGACAGGTTCAATTGAACAATAAAACACTTCACGTGCGAGTGTGATCAATTGATCAATTGATCTCTTATTCAGAGCTTTCACTTTTGCGAAAGTGCCTGAACGCAACTCTATTTGACTGGACTGTAGATATAATGTCTGTAATTGAGCTAAGAGAGATATTTGAAAAAATAACAAAAACAATAATCAATGTAATGGCTGCTCCAAATCATTGGCGTAACAACTCTAGAATTGTCCTGTCAGCGTTTTCGGATTCTTATAAGTAGTCGAATAAATCAGTTCCTTCTGGAGTAATTTGTGCTTCTGGCGGTGTGGTTGCTCACTCGAGCATTTGTACGATGCTTCGATATTTATCTGCATCCCTTTCACTATCACTATCAGAGACATCTGCCAAGTCGTCCAATTTAGATTCGGCCAAATCAAGAGCAGTGCGGCCTTTATAATCTGAGAAATCACAAGTTGGCACAATCCCAGCCATATATACAATAAATCATTCACCTTTGAGATTTGGATCTGCCTGACATTCCAACAGTGTCTTGACAATATCTGCTCTCCCGTCGTCTGCTGCATAATGAAGAGGAGTGCGGCCTGTTTTGTCTAAGCAAGTAAAGTTTACAAAATTCCAGCTGAATACAGCGAGTCATTCACCTTTAGCCTTGGGATTTGCATTCTGCTCCAAAAGTCTTTCTACAATTCTTAATTTCACGCGGCCTCCTGCACAATGGCGAGTAGTGCGACCTTCTTTGTCCGAAAAAGAAAACAAAGTTTGCAAGATTCCAGCTGAATATGACAAATCACTCACCAGGGAGAAGTGGGTCTACACCAGCTTCTGTGTTGTGCTCCGTCGGCATCGTGACACGACGAAGAGCAGTGCCTTTTTTCCTGCTTACTGCATGATGAAGAGCAGTGCGACCTTCTTTGTCTGGAAGAATTCAAATTTTCAGTTGAATTCAGCATAGATAGGAATATTACAATCACCTTCTCCCTCAATGTTTATCTGATCCTTACTTTCTCGCAAAAGGAAGTCCACTATTTTGAAATGGCCCTGCGCACATGCACAACGAAACAGCGTGTCTGTAAACATGAATTAGCACGCTGCACTCCAGCTTTATCCCAGCTAGTTTCTTACTAAGGTCCTCTGACTCAACTCCAAAGCCCAGTAGAACTTGAATCACTCCCTCTATCCCATTGACTACATTGAGCAGGAGACGTTGCCTTTGTTGTTTGGCACCTTCTTCAGTTACTGCTCCAATCAAGTCACGAAGAGGAGCGAGGAGCACAAAAACAGCAAGAGTCTGGCCAAATGTCCAGTCTCCTTCGCCTGCCTGGAGGGAGTTCTTGGCTAGCATCGTTTCGGTATCAATGAGTAGGATGGCTTCTATCATCGCAAGAACACCCAATCCTATTGATACCTGGTAAAGTTCGATGTTGAAGTATCCTTTATTTCTGTCCCCAAAAATAAAAGAAATTGCAAAGAAGAAGAAAAAGGGTATGATGAGGTTCAGCATAGGAACCAACAGGATGCTGTAAACAAAGAGGGACCAGATTCTCAATCCCTCTGACCCAAAAGGTATTTCAATGCTAAAGATGATCGCTTTCATCGACAGTGTACATGATTTAGAATGTCCGAAAGCGGCTGGATTGCTCCAAAGCCAGATACCAATGGCAGCCATGAAGGATAGATGGAGAGAGCCGA
>JABAJZ010006986.1:4341-17664 GCA_018857265.1 Termitomyces sp. T32_za158 | reverse complement strand
TTCTGCTCTTGCCCGAGGGCGAAACACGCGCTACGAGGTCCGAAATCTTGTCGAGAGCACCCATGATGGAGGTCTGAGTCAGTAGTGTATGACAAGTGCTGCGCTTCTGGCGACCAGCTGGTGAGTGAGACGTGTAGTGGATTCAGTCGTCGATGTCAGAAAGAGTCGGTTGAGATATAGTTAACAATATTAGAGCAGAGTGGTTTGAAGTGAATGTGCGCAGTTGAACCTGTGTTAGAGTTGATCTCCGCGTTCTCAACCAGAAACTGAGCCAAGGCCACGTGCCAATCCAGCTGCCACAGTTCATGGAACCTGCGTGCACGCAGCACCAGCACACCACTTCCCATTACATATCAAATTACAGCTATTTTCCTATGCAGTATATCGAAGGTCAAAACTCAGTTATATTCCAGCCAACTTTTTTTGACAAGACAAAAGGCTAATGGAGTCTGGTCGTTCAGACTCCGAGATGTCACATGACTTATGCTGTGCTCGATACAACGATCAACGACTTTTCCTTTCAGAGGTACTTGGCAAATTTGGACCGGCGAAGACACATTCTCGGGGCGGCCTCCTACTGTGCTAGGACTGAGCTACTTATTCAGATCTCTGAATGTTGAATCTTTTCCTGCCTACTTGGTTCTCGCAGCAAAGACTCAGCTCCTCCATCTTCAATCGAGGACCTGAAACATGACATGTCATGACACGTCGTCAGTCCGCGTAAATGTAGAACTGCAATAGTTGCATACATGTTTATCCACTGTGATCCTGCACCTCCGAACGCGATACAACGCATCAAGGTCTAGTTTACAGCTAGAATACTGTGATAATTACAGACATGACTTTTGAAGTCGACCCGGAAACGCAGACGCGCTTGGTAAACAGCCTGGGACGAGTCTTCTTCCTCCTGTAAATATACTCTATTACAAGAATAAACAGCGAAATCACAATCGAATTTTTGAGTGTGGCGTCATCATATAGAGATGAGCAAATTACATATTTTTCTATATCACCCAAAAAACAGCTACCCTCTGTAAGAAGTCAACAGCTCAAGTTGTAACATTGACTGTTCTAGCGAAACGACTAACCGAGGACCACAGCGAAAGAAAAGAAAGTATCAATCGTACCTCCCTCGCTCCCTGTCCCCTAACCGATGCCTGCGTGAATTCTCAACATCCCACCGCCTCCGTTCTCTTTCTCTCTCCCGCTCACGCCGCTCTTCATCATAATCACTTTCCACCCGGCCCACCTCTCGACTTCCAGCTCCCTCTCTGCGTCTCTCAGCATCTCCATATTCCCTTCGCTCGTCCCACTGATCACGCTCAAACCTCCTCGGCCGTTCAAAAGACCGAGATCGCGCTCTCAAAGCCTCAATGCGGCGTGGCGACCGCGACCTGTCCATGCGCCCTCTATAACCATCACCTGACCTCTCTCTGGCATCATACACCTCCCTCTCCCTGCGCGGCACAGGCGACCGCGACCGCGACCTCGACCTCGACCTGTCCCTATCCCTCACCCTCCTCGCCTCCTTCCTCGCTCTCTTCTCCTCACGTCTCGCCTCTTTCCGTTTCCGCCTCTCCTCCTTCTCACGCGCCTTCGCCTCCGCATCCTCAATCGCCTTTTGCTTCGCGAGCGTAGGTGACGCGGGACCACCCACACCCGCGGTCGCACTCGCGGCCGTCGAACTGCCCGACGGCGCAGCCGTCTTCTTCGCCGGCTCAAATCCTCTATTAACGCATAAGCCAATAATCCAAGCAGGCTCAAATACCAAGAACAGACTCACAAGGCAACAGCCAACGCATCTGCCTCCAGCTCCTTTATTTTCCTTATCTCTTCATCATGCTCTGCTTGAGACTTGTTCGCATCACGGCTATACCAATGAACATCTTTATTTTTCTGCCACCGACCCGTCGGCGCGTTGATACTGTGTCCAAGGTAGTGCTTGAAATCGGTTCCATTAATATCACAAGGAGGTATTTTGAGAGATAGTCAGCCTACCTCACGGTCCTTGTCTGCAGAGACATCAGACCATTTGAATTCTGCTTGACCACCGCGAGTACCGCCTCGCACGGGTTCGAACATTGAGAGATTCAGAAGTGTCGAGGTCGACGTTCGCTGTGACACTCCGTGACGTAACAACCTATTACTTCCATTCTGATGCCTCTTGCTCTATTTTCTCATTTTCGGCTTCTCCCCCAGCTATGACGCGACACAACCCTCGTTCCAGGAATAATGAAGAAAACACGACATGTCCTTTGAGACTTTTCTCGTTTTGCCAGCAGATCATCACTGACCCACCAACTATCTAATGTCTAATCCACGATCATGGCAACAGATCGAATACTTTCTGTGCTGTACAATGATCGACATCCGCCTGTCATGTCTATCCCCAGACTACCATCTCTATGTTTCTGTTGGCGAGTCAGGACACTGTGCCCTATGTCTGAAGCCTCTCGCAATGGAAGACAGAACGTCATGTCCTCATATAATCATACCGACGGAAGATGTACAAGAACACCTGGCTCATTCGCACCACCTCTGTTTCTCATCAAATACATGATGTGATGACATTGATTAAGAAAGCTGTGTAATCAAAGCGGCTTTAACTTATACAGGCAATCCACAGTCAGAACTCCACCAGGAAGACCATCATGAGAATCTGTATATGTGTGTCTGCACATCTAGTGAGTACGATATATAATAGACTAGTCCAAATGAAGAGTGTCATGGCTTAATAACGGTTAGCACCTCACATGAAGAGGGCAAATACAGCGGCAATAGATGCACCGCATAGGGCACCGAAGGAGAGCTGTGTTGCACCACTACCATTCTTAGTGGTGGTAGTAGTATCATTCGACTGCGTAACATTAGAAGCGCTCTCTGAAATACCAGCCGGTGTCGCTCCATCTACAAGCAAAAAATCTCAATGAAAACCGAATAGCACTGCCGGGATGAATCCATACCAATGAACGAGGCGCCACACTGATCCTGCGCGGTTTCCGAGTTGAAGAGACCAGGTACATCGGTATTAACAGTGTTATAAATCGCCTTCAAGCAGTTCGTGCAGGAAACGTTAGCGGGGAGGGACGTGTCTTCACCCGTGAGGACGAGTTTCACGATATTCGTGACAGATAGCGTGCCAAAGACATTTTGCGCATTCGTCAACGTCTGCGTGACGCAGTTCGTGTTTCCACTACCGGACCATCAGCACAATATCCACAATACCAAACGATATCCAAGACGCACTCCTTGTAGCAAACAGCTTTACGCACAGTCGGGTAAAATCGTTGGACAAGCGATGTTACGGGACCATTATCTGAACTCGAAACCCCCAAAGCCTGCAACTCCGCACTACATCCACTCGTGACGCCCGAGACAATAGACGCAAGCGTCGCGTTCGAGCACGCAGGCGCCGCACAGACTTGTGTGAGCCACTGGTCCACAGGGTCGACGATCGAGGCGTTGGGGTTCGAAAGGATGGGGAGAAGAGGCGTGGGCACCAGACATTCGTTTGCACCGGGCGATGTAGCGATAGTCGTGAGAGCTTGTTGGCAAGAGTCAGACAGTGCCAATCTGTAAAAGCAAAACGATCAGATATGTTGTTGGGATGAGAATCGATGGCTGGGTATTTACTGCGACGCAGCGAAGGAGACGAGGGCTGATAGAGTCAGTGCGCGGGCAAGCATTGTCGAATAGGACGGAGAGGGCGTAACGACCAGTCGTAGGAAGGTAAAGGAAAGTTTTAGCAGCTGAGCACTGAGACGGCACCCGTTTTGTTATTGTCCGCAGCTGATCATCAAAAAGCCACAGAGTTGCCAAGGTTTCGCCCACATCGGCACCACAGCCCCGAGACCTTGAACTTGAATTTTCTTCCTCACCATTCATCCCGCGAACCATGCCACTGGCTGGTAGATCCATACAGGCAGGAGAGGCTCGTCCGAGTCACAGATTTCAAATGTTTTCCGTCCAAAGACGTTTGTCGAAAGAATCCAAAAAAAAAACTTGATGCTATTTTTAGACAACTGTCCTCATGTCAAGTCTATTACATCATCCGTCAAAGACGAAAATCCTGTGTTTAAAGTACCTATTTATTCACGTCGCTATACATGTCAGAACCTGAGTGAATTCCGAAATCATCTCCTCAAAGGGGTGATCGCAATACTATTTCCTTTCTTCTCGTAATCAAAACTCGGCAATGGACCCCAGTCAAATGACGGTGACGCTGTGCTTCCGTGACCACTGTAGGCGCCTCCATGCGATCCGGGACTGCCTGTCTTTTTCGCGAATGGTATAACACCGTGTTTTTTCCCTCCAGTCGCTCCACGCCGCTCATGTGGTGTCCACGTAGGTCTCACTTCTTTCTGTGGTGTATTGAAGGACAACGGGGGAGCAGGAGCCAGTGATACTGTAGTGTTGAGCAGCGGCGCCGACCGTGCTTGCAGCAGAGCCCGTTTGAGGCGGTGCGCTGCACGCTCGGCATTCAACGCCGCAGCAGTAGAGGCTGCGACATCAGGTGTTACAGCTGAGCGGTGATTGGGCTGAGGTGAAGGAAGACGAGGATCACGCTTAAGGTGGGTTGATGGTGATGAAGGATCAGGCAACGATGATTGAGTGGAACGGAGTTTCGCAAAACGCTTTTTCAACAGCGCAATCTGGGCTGATTGTTGACTCAAGGCAAGGTCAATGTTGCGGTATGTGCGGTTGATGGAGTCCAGTGATGGTGGTCTGTGCGAAAGTCAATGAACATATGACATTGAAAAAAGCCCAAATACTGACCGTATGGAAGGTCGACCTGTCTTCACCTGTGAGAGCTTTTTCTTTGACCCTTTCAGATGATCCTCGAGCGTCTGAACTCGATCTCGAATCGCCTACACGTCGCCGTTACAGGAACTCACATATCAAGAGAAAGGGTGTACATACTCTGATAGCACGGCGAAGCTGCGCCTGAGTTTCAAGATGCTCAGGGCCAAGTGAGCGCGCCTTCAGCATCCTTGCAAACTCTTTGTCATCCTTAGCACGGTTGAATCGACCAATCTCTTCTTTCCGAGTTTTGGCTTGGAAGAATGAATACATTGAGACCGACTGTATCGGAAATTCGCATGAGACACCAACCTTTCAAAACATTACTTTGAATTTCTTTCAACTGCGTGCGTTGGGCGACCCGGATGTTATGTAGTTCATCCAAGTCCTTCTCAAATTGTAGAAGGATTCTTCCAAACTGTGACGAAGACGCAGGCGACCACTCTCGAGGATCAGCGATGTCCGCGCGCGTACGTGGCATATTACCGCGCGCCTGAATTGTCCCTAAGCCTCTAGTATGTTGCTCCACAATGACTCCAAGCTACTGATGGGTTAGTATCAGCGGTTCAAAGGAAGATGAAAGTCTCACAGCAGTAAGGTCTTCATTCACGGCGCCGTAAACAAGCATACATTCGCGCTGCAAACCAGCCTCGGTGGGAACATTGACAGGAGGCTTTTCTGGAATTGCAATAACGGGAGAAGATTTCAGGGTTGATAATCCACTAGTTGTAGCCGTTGTAGCCGATGCAGGGGGCTTCAGGCTGAAACCAGAAAGATTGAATGGTGGAGGCGTAACAGGAGCAGACGTCACGGGAGTTATAGGCTTGCCCTTCAAGGCATTCAAATCGATGGGAGGTGGCATCGCGACTGGAGTCAATGCATTCGCCTTGTTGCTCTGTGGGAGCGGGCCTGATAATGGTGAGTCACCTTCCTTGCCCTTTCCTTCCTCTGCAGCACCTGGGAGACTGAACGTTTTACCAAAGAAGCCAGATGGCGCACTTGGACCTGCAACGGGGCTTGATGCTTGACCGAGTACCGGCGACTGAATACTTGGAGTCTCAGCCTTGCCCGTGGGATTTCCAAATAGACCAGAGGTAGACGGGACGGGAACCACGCCACTTACAGGTGGAGGTGCTGTCGTGGGAAACGAAGAAGAGAAATCAGCATTTGAGGGAGGAAACACGAAGCGAAAGCCTTACGTTTTCCAAACAAACCGAGGGTCGGGAGTGGTGCAGGTGTTGTGGAAGTCGTTGAAGAAGTTTGGACAGCAGTTATGGGTGGCGTGGCAGGCGTGGCAGGCGTGGCAGGTGTTGCCGCAGGTTTCGATGAACCAAAAGCAGACAGAAGTGGCGGGGTTCTCGGCCGAGGCGGTTTACTACTTGGGGCCGCATCGTCATCGGACTCATCTTTTGTGGCTAAGGTTGCAATACGAGGTTGGGGAGATACGAGCGGCTTCGCAGGCGAAGGAGGCGTTTCGTCATCGTCAGCAAGAGACACCGCGGAGCTGGCCAACGGAGAACTACGAGTTGGGCGAGTGCTAGGTCGGCCCAAGTTCAAGCCAAACGGGGTGGAAGGTGCCTGGGAAGGAGCTGACACATGTACGGGCCGAGTGGGAGGCGGGGTAACTTCTTTTTGTGGTGTCCCTGGAGGTGTTGTGCTTCCTTCCTGGATTTTCTGTGACGAAGTTTCCGGTGGAGGTGAGGGTGTAACCTGGACCTTGGGCACTTCTGGTTGTGGAGTCGAAGAGGGAGAGCGAGATTGGGGTAAGGGCACTGAAGCTGGCTCGGGAACGGCACCCTTGTTTTTCGAGCCCTCTTTCGCTCTCTCTTCCTCTTCCTCTTCCTCATCTTCCTCAGGCACATCGGAAAGCTGAGACGGTTCTTCTTCAGACTCAGATGACTCCTCTTCTTCCTCTTCTTCCTCATCTTCGACCTCCAAGTCATCGGACAAGAAGCCATCCCGCTCTTCTTCAGCATCTTCACTGCCAGAACGGACATCTCCCTCATCTGATTCTTCACCATTGACTTCATCAAAGGAACTTGCAACAGAAATTGTCGAAAGGTTGCCAAAAGACGGTTCGTCAGACGAGTCACCTTTCTCCAGACCCTTGCCTTTTGTGTCAGGTGATGCTAAAGGAATGAATGTCAGAGATGGTACTCGAAAGGACATAGCGAGAGAATGTACAACTTGACAAAATGTCTTCTCTCTTCAGTGGCTCCTTTGGAGGTGTTGTCACAGGAGCGGATGCATCTTTGCTGATAATCGGGAAAACAGACACAGGCTTAGGTTTCTCTGCCTCCGCACTTGTGCTCGTGCTAGGCTTGACCAGATCTTTCGTGTCATTATCTCCAGCTTTCAATAGCTCATCAAATGACACCTTTGGCCCTGAAAATGCCCCAAATCCTGAAGACGCTCCGCTGAACGCTCCGAATCCCCCAGTGGCGGGCGCCTTAGCGGGAGTCGGCGATCCCGCCGGAGCAACGGGAAAGACTGATCGTGCAGCCCCAAGCGCCGAGGAAGACCCAAACGCAGGAGTTGTAGAGGTTGACAGCGCCCCGGTCGAACTTGGTGAGCCGGCAAGCGCAGTTGGCAGACCCGAGGTAAATGGACTTTTCGTATCCGCACTGGCATTGAAGAACGGAGATGACGTGGGGGTTTTATCACTCCCAAAAGCACCGAAACCTGTGGCCGGTTTGAAGACAGAAGGAGTTGTGACGAGATTAGCAAAGGCACCCGGAGTCGGTCCTGCAACCTTGCCAAAAGGTGAAGAAGCCGGAGTAGTCGAGGCATTATCAGTAGACTTTGCTGGAGATTGATCATCAAAAGAAGCTTTCCCCAGTCGTGGTGTAGCATCTGGCGATGACGGCGGAGACTCCGCTAGGATAGTAGGCTTCACAGACGCCCTGGTCGGTAGACTCTCCAAAGCTTTGACTTCCTTCTCAGATGGCGATTTCACAGCTGGAGATGCAGAAAATCCAGACGTTCCGAACGTAGATCCTGTACCAAACGCCCCAGTTCCGGAAGCGGCTGCAAAGCTACCACTGACTGGCAAAGTAGTCGAGGCAGCAGTGCCAAACGGCGATGCTGCAGAAGATGCAAAAGCACCAAACCCACCAGACGCCGGAGTGCCTGACTGTTGAGCTATCGCGGCAAAAGAGGACGGTGCTGATGATGCAAAGGCTCCAAATCCTCCGCCAACAGCAGATGCCGGTTGAATAGCAGCTGGCTTACCAAACGACGATTGCCCAAATGTTGATTGCTGTCCGAACGACGGACTACCAAAGGACGACTGTCCAAAGCCGGATGCAGGTTTAATCGCGCTACTAAATGCTGACTCTGTAGTCAATTTTGAATCGGTGGTAGGAGTCGTGTTTGTCGAGAAGTTACTGAAAGCGCCCGATGCAGGCTTGATGGGACCGAACGCGGACGTCGGAGCAGTTGACGGCACAGCGCTGGTCGCAAACGATCCAAAAATTCCTCCAGATTTGGCCGGCTGGGACATATCGTTAGGTGCACCCAAGCCCATTCCGCCAAGAGAGGGAGTGTCATCCGACATAGACACAGACTCCTCGCGCGTCATCTGAGGAGCGGACATAGAGCTCAATGAACTCGGCGTTACAAATCCTCCTTGTCCAAACACATTATGAACCGATGCATTGTTAGCAAGACTTGCGAAGGAGTTACCTCCTCCAAAAGCATTTGACGATGTCGCCGCTCCAAATGAAGGGCCTCCGAACACATTCGATGACGTATTCCCTCCAACTGTGCTCTCACTAAAAGCACCACCCGACGAGCTTACTCCACTGAACGCACCGGTTGAACCACCACTAAACGCACTAGACGAACCGCTACCAAACGCGCCAGATCCCGCTCCAAACACTGATGGATTCGCGGGTTGCCCAAACGCCGAAGGCTGGGTTTGCAAACTGTTAAATGCATTCGTTGGCTGTGACGTCTGCCCGAAAGCTGACGGGGCACCGAACACAGACGACGACGAAGCCTGTCCAAAAGGCGACGGCTGACCAAACGCCGTGACAGTCGTGTTCTGTCCGAATCCACTTGTTCCAAACGCCGGAGCGGCCTGTGCGCCAAAAGCAGAAGGCATTCCAAACGCCGATGTGGGTGTGCTGGTTTGACCAAAAGCGGAAGGCTGACCAAAAGCAGATGGCGCTTGTGATGGCGCAGAAGTTGCTGGTATAGTCGTGGCAGGCTGGCTAAACGTTGTTGACGATGCTGGAGTGGGCGCAGCTGCGGTAACAGTCTGAGAGGTTATCATCCCGGGATACGGTTTTGAGTGTTCCAAATGCCAGGCTTGAACAGTGCCATCATCGAGGTACGCATACATGACGGGTTCGCCCGCCTGTTCATCCGTCAGGTCTACAGCTAACCCCAGAAGAAGCGTATCCCCCTGGTCGTCATTCAATGGTAGAGAAAGGGGATTTTCTTGCGACTCTTGGTACCACTGGGTACCGATGCTCCCCAGGATCTCAATGTCGACTGATGCCTTATCGGCAACCACGACGAGGGACTTGGACTCTGTCGCGCCTGTTCCTTCGTCCCACTTTTGTAGTGCAAGTATGTATGATTGGTTTGAGCGGTCAGATGCTGGGAAGGGGAAGTTGGGAGCGTAATATGTCGCTGTCGGTGTCTTGGAATCGACACAGATGATGTGTTGCACGGGATCTATCCCTGGTCCTCCATAGCTTGTCCTGAAAGTGTGACCGGGCGTAAGCCAATCAAGCGAAGCAAGTGGACTTTGATGTGTTGGCGGAATGTGTTTGTGTATGGAGCTTTTGTTGGTCAACGGATAGGTCAGAATGTCACCGCTTTGCAAACCGATCGCAATGTGTTTCCCCTTTGGAGACCATGCAGCTACGGATGATAAGTTATATCGAAGGTATAAAGTACACGAAAGCCTACCTGCAACCGGCGCGTTTCCTGATGTAGAACTCCATCCCCCCTGCACTTCCAGCTTCATATTGTACAAAACAACTGTACTGTCTGAGTAAACCACTGCAAGGAAATCAAGAAGATTTGGTTCTGGACCAGGATTGGGCGTTAAGACGCGTATTGGACCTCTATTTGGGGGTAATGCACAGATGGGATTGACTGAGTCATTACCGGCTGAGAAAAGCGCGGCGGTGTCATAAGCTAGAAGTTCGCCGCCCTCGAATGCAACGAATAAACGCGTATCATTGTCTGCAAAGGCAACAATGGTCGGTTTTTGAGAATTGAGTTGTATTGTTCGTTGAGGCGTAAAAGTCCCATTGCTGGCTTTGGCACTCTTGAAGGCGGCGCGTAGATCAGCTAATTGTGAGAAGACCAAAGCTGCGGCGCGGTTCAATGACAAGACATCGAAGCAGAGAGAACTATAACGTACAGTGTGTCCCGTCATCTTGCAGTGTCACGGCTGCAAACCATCCTTTTGAGTTCGCAGCTGCAAAAAGAAGGTAAAGTACATTTGGCAGGTGTTGATACGGCTTCGCAGAGAGTTTGACGCGATCTTGCTTGTTCAATTGGCGAAATTTGGGGTACTAATTGAGCTTCAGAACTTGAGATCCTTCACAAGGCATGAAGCGTACGTTAAAGCCATCTGAAGGACACTCTTTCGCAGTCGGATTAATGGAGGTCTGAGCTGCTTGTGGGACAACCAGTTGCGTGAAGTCGTCGTTCATCATCGTGAGGAACGTGCCCTATGAAAGCACAGTGGCCGTCAAGTGGACGTGAACGTTGTTGGTGGCGGTCCAAGCGAAGTCAGGGTCGCGGTGCGCAAGGTTCTCCTTTGCAAACAAGGCCATTGCTACAGATTTTGCTTACTCTTGTAATGACCAATGCCTTCTTGGCTCAGTTGGCTAGAGCGCAGGTCTCATAGAAATATGACATGGGTTGCACCATGTAATCCTGAGGTCGCAAGTTCGAGCCTTGCAGAGGGCATATATTTTTCGAGCGGAAGGTTCCCACTTTTGCCGCGTCCCCAAGGACATAAATCATCTCTCATGGGGTTCCTTGACGGACATCGCACCTGCCATCTTCACATTCTTTGGTGTCCTCGCCTGCAGAACCCATGTGATGTTCTGGTCGAGCCTTCCATGGAGCATCAAACATGTAAGTATAGCAACCCGAGGCCGGCCGCCAATAGTTGAGGATGCATATTCATTGTCCGGTCCGTCCTGGTTATAACGTTCCTCACATGTCTCAAATGTGTCGATAGACGTCAGGCTGAATACTATGTACGGAGCTTGTCCATTGTACACATTTGCGATCAACTTAATGGTTAAACAAACATACTTATAATTCTTTTTTTACTGGTGCTCGGAGTTCTCGGACCTCTATCACGAGTAGCTAGGTAAGCTAAGTATGACGAAACTGTGAATTCTGATATTCTTCGATGTTGTCCACAGAGCCTCAAAATCACGTTTCTTCCATCCCCCCCCCGGAAAGCTAAACTACAGTTTACTCTGAGTCAAAGTCGATTTCACCAGCTAGAAAGCAAAGCGGTTTAAAGTAATGGAAGCCACTATGTCTTGGGGTTCAGCGAGACGCGTGTTCAACCGTCTTTCGCGTAACCGCGAGACCGAAGGTGTCTTCGAGGAATACTGATAGCCGGTCACATGATAATCTCAATTTTTCAAGCGATCGGCCAAGGCTGTAAGGTTTTCCCGAAAGATTGGGGGAGGGATGTATAATAGCGGGTCTACGGTCAATCCTTCTACATCATCACTCATTCCACGTCCTTGACGGTCGTTTACACACACACGGTCCAATGGCCACAACTTTTCACCCCCCAATCCCTCTGGATAGTAAATTGGGCGCCGCGTTTCTTGGAAACTTGATAGCCGGAATGTTCGTCTTCGAAACCCCTGAGATTCTCTTGCTCATCAGGAATTTGACGTCTGTTCTAGTTTCTTCGGGATCACATGCGTCCAGGCCTATCTGTACTTCATTAAGTACAGTAGGAATGATAAACCATGGTTCAAAGGAATAGTGCGTCTTCGAATCTATTCTCAAGTTCGCAGCTGATTCGGTACAATAGATCTTTTTCCTCTGGTGAGCTCTTGGCGCCCGTCAATCGATTTCATCATTATTGATGTCAACAGGATCTTGGACACAGTACACCTTGCATTCGTTACACATGGATTGTATTTCTACATGGTCTCAAATTTCGGAAACCTTGCTGCTATCGCTGCACCCCCGTGGTATGTATCATTATCACGACTGAACGATTCCAAATAAAACTTAATGAATTATAATTCATACAGGAGTCTCCTTGTACGTCATAGCATATTATATTAGCGACATTGAAACGCCAACAGAAACCCTCCAGGCCCAAATCTATGTCACGGTAAACAACTTTCTCTTTTCAGTAGAGATTGAATAACTCATCACATTTTCGACCCAGTGCATTAGTGACGGGATCGTCAGATGGTAAACACAACTTGTCTCCCTTCTCCATTTTCTTACCTGGCCTACAGTATATTTGGCGGTCGCGTCTGGCTAAGTATGTGGTGTAAATTGACTGTTGATACCTTGACTGACGTTATTTTTCAACGATAGTGACCCGCAGAAATTATATTCTGATTGCTTGCATCGTAAGTGTCTCAATATCATCTCTTGGCCGAACTTGAGCTGATTTTCTTCTAGGCCTTAACTTCAACGTGCACATTTGGTACGTCGTATATATCGCCGACTTTAGAAGCTTAACCGTGTTGATCAACCCTAGTTACTGGAATCGGTAAGATTTAGTTCCTTCTCATATCTAGCGCCATGATCTCATCCTGAAAACCAGCATTCGCTACACGAGCGTTCGTCCTGCCCCTATCTGAATTGAGCCTCCCCTTACCTTCATGATCGCATATAGATTCGCTGTGAAAGAGTTCCGGCACTTTTCTAAAATATCTGTGAGTTGCAAAAGCTCCCGTCCGGCGTCGATTTCCTGATCAATCTGTATGCACTCAGTACTTCCTGTACACCTCTCTTGGAAGCGGTGTTGCAGCCGATCTTTTAATCGCCGGATCCCTATGCTTCAGTCTCTCCCAACGTCGGACGGGTTTCACAAAGTACATACGGCCTTCCTATGATCCTGTTTACGCCTACTAACTTCCTTGTCAGGACTGACTCTCTAGTTACCGTGCTAATGATGTACACCATCAACACAAGTAAGTTAACAACACCACATAGACCGAGTTAAGACAGACACTGACATGTGGCTTAAACAGGTCTCTTGACGACGTAAGTCCTTGGCGTTGTTTCACGGCGCCGCGTGAAGTTGACTTAACTTGGCCGCTAGAATTTGTTCCACCGCTTGCTTTATCACCTACACCATATGGCCGAATGAGTTCACGTTCATCGGAATTTACTTCTCGCTCAGTAAACGTGAGTCCACCATCATGCATGTCCACAATGTTCTGACCTTTCTTTGGCGGATCAGTGTTCCTTAACAGTCTACTAGCAACGCTCAACGGCCGTGAGTCGCTATCAGGAAAGCTCGCCGGGGTGTCAAACCTCTCCAATCTATCCAACAAC
>JABAJZ010006985.1:0-17693 GCA_018857265.1 Termitomyces sp. T32_za158 | reverse complement strand
GTAGTATTGATATTGACAACCTTGGACTGTGTTTTGCCTGAATGACTGCTTGATTTCCTGACTTGTTCTCTCTTTATTTTCACGACTGTCTCCTCGACTCATTCTTGTCTTCCAAATCGTCTCGTCTATTCTCGAATCTGTCTCGTCAACTCCCGGTTATCTGAATCTCCCGAATCTCATCTCATCTACACCTTCCGTTCCGATCTCGACTCATTCAATCCCTCTTATCTCCGGTTTCCTCTCGACTCAATAGTTTTGCCTCGTTTCCCGGTTCCACTTCAACTCAACAGTATCATCTCGTTTCTCCGGTTTCCCCTCGACTCAATAGTTTTGCCTTGTTTCCCGGTTCCACTTCAACTCAACAGTCTTGTCTCGTTTCTCCGGTTTCACTTTGCCTTCACAGTTTCGTCTCGTCCTTTCACCTCACTCTCTCGGTTCGCGTCCCGGACCACTCCGGCCTCAGTTAATCTCGCATCCTTCCCATTCTAGCAACTTGTCCCATAAATCCACCCTTTGTTCTATCGTCGCTCTCTCTGATAACGCCTCTCGTGCTCCGGAACTCACTTTGTTCGTCCTGGAGCATCCCCATACGTCCCGGACCACCATCCCCAAACCCAAAAGCCCTTAACATCCCGGAGCACCCTCCTTACCGCGTCCAGGACTTCGTCACGTCGCATTAGGTTAAGTGTATCTAGCTATATCCAGTCTGCTACCGTAAGGCCTTGCTTTGGAAGAAGCCCCCAAGGTCAGCAGGACCTGACAGTCAGACACAATAGAAGAGCATCATGAACATGTTCGGAAAATTATGACAGCTCTGAGAAAAGCACATTTATTTTGTGAACTTGAAGAAGTCTCATCTGTATCGTACAAATATCGACTTTTTGGGGCATCATATCTCGGCGGAGTGCATTGAGCCAGACAGTAAAAAGATGGATTGTATTTTGGCTTGGCCAATGCCAAAGTCAGCAAAAGAGGTTCGGCAGTTCTTGGGCCTTGTGCGTTACATCTCTGTTTTTTTGCCGTGACTAGCAGAACACACGGGTATTTTGCATCGTTTGACGATGCAGGAGTGTGATGTTGCATCTCCTGAGTGGAAACAGGCTCATCAACTTGCGTTTGATGCCATAAAGGAACTGGTTGTTGGGCGGGACTGCTTAACCACAATTGATCATAATGATTCTTCTAAAACAATATTTGTAACTACAGATGCCAGTGACTTCTGTTCAGGCGCTGTGCTCTCCTTTGGGGAAACCTGGGAATCAGCACGTCCAGTTGCATTTGAAAGTCAGACATTCAAGGGTGCTGAATTAAATTATCCAGTTCACAAAAAAGAGTTGCTAGCGATCATTCGCACATTGAAGAAGTGGCGAGCTGACCTTTTTGGCATGCCTTTCATGGTTTTTACAGATCATAAGACTTTGTTGAACTTTCAGAACCAGCGCGAATTATCACGGCGACAGGCTCAGTGGATGGAGTTTCTATCTCAGTTTGATTGTAAATTTGTTTATGTTAAGGGCAACGATAATACAGTGGCAGACGCATTGTCGCGATTGCCTGTTGAGGCTCGATCCTCTTCGGATGCCATGGAGCTTGCTCCAGAAGTGGCAAAGCTTATGCATGACAATGACCTTGTGAGTGCGTGTATTGATTCAGTGTTTTTGATTAAGGGTGACACGCCTTTTATGGCTGCCATGTTCTTTGCTGAAGGGGATGTTGATGTTGTACAGCCTGGCCTTGTCTCACCAGAACCAGTTGTTATTGATGAAAAGTTGCTGGAAACAATTAGAAAGGATTATGCGGAGGATACGTGGTGTAAGAACCTCGTGGAGGCTTCACGTGGGATGGCTTCCTTGGAATGTCGTGATGGTTTGTGGTTCTTGGGTTCTCGGATGCTGATCTCCAGAGTTGGAAATGTCCATGAGATGTTGTTTTGGCTGGCGCATGACGCGCTGGGACATTTTGGCTTTGATAAGGCCTATGAGGCTTTGCGCTGGTCGTACTATTGGCCAAGAATGCGCCAAGATCTGGAAAATGGTTATGTCCCCGCATGCCAGGATTGTCAGTGTTTTAAATCTTCGACGTCGCGCCCGATGGGTCCCTTGCACCTGCTACCAGTCCCAGATGGCAGGGGGGAATCTGTAGCAATTGACTTTGTGGGTCCCTTGCCTGAAGACAACGGATTTAATTGCATCATGACCATGATGGACCGTTTACATTCTGACATTCAGATTGTGTCTACGAGGACGGATTTGTCTGTGCCTCAGTTGGCTGAGCTTTTTTTCGAGCACTGGTTCTGTGAAAACAGGCTGCCTTCGGATATTGTCTGTAACAGAGATAAGCTATTTGTCTCTCGTTTCTGGAAACATTTGACGAAGCTCTTGGGTATTAAGATTAAAATGTCCTCAGCTTATCACTCAGAAACAGATGGGGTGAGTGAGCGATCTAACAAGATGGTTGTGCAGGCACTACACTTTCATGTCGACCATAACCAGAAAGGGTGGGTACGGGCGCTTTCTCAGATTTGTTTTGATATTATGAGCACGGTAAATAAGTCTATGGGGTTCTCGCCATTTCACTTGCGTTTTGGGAGGGCACTGCAGTTGATACCTCCTCTGGTCCCGTTGTCCACACAAGCGAGTGTGGAGGAAGTCAATGCAAGCAAGGTTATTGAATGTCTACAATTGTATACGATGACGGCTCAGGATGATTTGTCTCAAGCGAAGATTCAGATGGCGGCTCAGTCTAACAAGACATGTTTGGATGACTTGGTTTGGAAAGTGGGTGACTCTGTTTTTGTTTCAACTAGGGACACTTGTCGCCAGTATAAGAAGAAGGGATTAAAGCAGGTGGCCAAGCTGATGCCACAATATGACAGGCCTTTCAAAATCACTGAGGTTCACGTGGATTCTTTGAACGTGACGGTTTTTTGTCCGAATCATGCTGACTCCTACGCAAAGTTCCATACATCTAAGTTGCGATGGCATGTAGACAACGATGGTGAATTGTTCCCATCCCATGAGTTCAAACAGCCAGGTCTGGTCCTAGCGCCGGACACAGGTTTGGAGGAGCATTATGTGGATAAAATTGTTGACGCATGGAGGAAGGGATGCGGTTGGCAATATCTTGTATGTTTTAGAGGTTATGGGCCTGAACATGATGAGTGGCAATCCAGGAAGGAACTTAGCAAGAATGAAGCCCTCGATGTATGGTTGGCAGGACATGGAGGAGGGGTAGTTTAGTCTTCTCTCTTCTTTTTCCTGCCGCTGGTAGCTTTTCCCACTAGGTTTTTGATGCACCCGGATGTGCATTTTTTTTTATGTACTAACATCTCTCCTTTTCGTTTCTTTTTTCTTACCAGCTCTTTTATTTTTTTGGGTGGGGAGGGGTGTAATCATGATGGTGACATCATGATCTGTACACTTACTTCATGAGCCATTTCCTAATCAGGCAGAGGTATATATACTAGCCACACCCTTTACTTACGGGGATTCTTCTTTATCCCTCTGTACATACATACTACGCTCTCGCTTTCTTGCTCTTTACTCTCTCTCTCTCGTTATCTCAAATATAACCAGGTCTTGTTCTGTGGTGTGTACATCTTAGTCCGCATCGTCGTTGACCGCTTCCAATAAAGATATTATAACTTCTGTATCATTTTCTCCAAACAGCATGTATGTAGTGTCAGGAAGCTTCGATCAATCTGTGTGCATTTGGGATGTGTCAGCTGGAAAACAGATCAAGGAGCTCAAAGGGCATCAAGGCTGGATACAATCAGTCAAATTCTCTCCAGATGACTTATACATAGTGTCAGGAAATCAGAACTATCTGGTTTGCATTTGGAATGTTACAACTGGAGAACTAGTGAAGGAGCTGAAAGGACATAAGGACATGGTAGAGTCTGTGTCTTTTCGCTGTAGGGTCATGGACAATTCACAAAGTCAACCTCCATGCCCTGGGATAGTTTGTCATGTGTATACTTGTATCACTTTAGCCGGTTCAAGATGGAGCCACTCTGTAGGAAATGCTTTTATGCACTCAGTGTGGGACTTGGCTCAGCCAATACCCACTAAAACCTCAGTTGCTATTCTCCACATCTTGAGTGAGTCTACTCCTTTAGGCAGAAAGTTCTGCCATGTGTCTTGCACCATTTTTGTGTCCCTAGCCATCTTACTGAGGCAGTATCTATCTGTCGTCAGGCAATCCAGTTTGATCCTATAAGTTCCATGTGTTTGATGCTAAATAACAAGCTTAAATTCAATGCATCTTATCATCATGCATAGTTCAATCAGACCACACTTGAGATTTTGTACACTATGTTAACCAAGATAGGAAAATATTCAATATTGAGATGGGTGCATGAGCTGAAGCCCATACAGGCTGCAGTCACTCCCTGTATATGGACAGGGTCACTATGCTATAGAGAGTCTCCATGGCTCACAAATCTAGATACATGAAGGGACTGAATGAATGATTTTATTCCCAACTATGTTACATAGGTTCAGTGCCTGCCAGGCCCATACAGGTAGGACACTAGTACACGACGCACAGACCACAGGCCTGATGGTCTAGTAGTATGATTCCTTGTTAGGGCTGAACTCAGTTGTTCACTTGTCATATCGAGGAGGTCCCGGGTTCAATTCCCGGTCAGGCCCGAGTTCGTGTATCTTTTTCGATCCAGATAGGCCAGTCGTCTCTCTTTCTTTCTCTTAGTCGCCATTGCCAACCACTCGTCGTACATTCAGGCCGTTTGGCTCCTGTACTCTCTTGTGCTACTTAGCGGCCTTCCGAGTCCGACGCATCGTCATGATCCGTGATCGTTGATGCATTGATGGTTGGGAGACAAATCAGCCATTCCTCTCCCCCACTCCTCTGTTGACCAGTGAATGCTATTTCCAGCCAGTTGTTCGAACGTTCAACATTCGTTCCCCTCTACCTGCAGGCTGCAAATAGAGAATAGCATCTTGGCGCATGTAAATTTTCGGTACATCCATATACATATACCATATGGACGTCCTCGGGAAAATAATGGTCCGGCATAAAAAAACACTCCGTTCTCAGATACATCCCTATCTTTTGTTGGTGTTCCTCCCGAGTCTCTTTTGCCTTTGGCTCCCTGTCGGGTCAGCTCCGCGCGGTGCGTGAGTATGTCCTGTTCTTGCCTTTCGAAAGGCTAATACCCCTCCCCCTAATCTGCCTCATCCACCGTCGTACATAGCCAAATCTGTCTGTCTCGCGTTTCCAAGCTGCATCCTAGGCCTATTACAACCCCCCGTCGCCGCCCTTATCCTTGATGACTGCCCTTGAAGCCCAAAATACGACCAACGGTCTCTCAGAGATCCGCGATGATAACAATGAATCTCACGAACCCCCAACATCAGCATCGACACTGCTCAAACCCACTCCTCTGCCAAAATTCCAGTTATTCATAGTGGCGATGATCCAGTTCGCGGAACCCATCACCGCGACTGTCATATACCCATTTATCAATCAATTCGTACGCGACACCGGCGTCATACAGGGCGACGAGCGGAAGACCGGGTACTATGCAGGCATCATTGTTAGTCGTAAATCTGCGACCCTCACTGACCTGACCTTAAACCCGAAATTGTGACAGCAATCCACGTTCTTCGTTGCGGAGGCACTAACGGTCGTGTACTGGGGTCGCGCGTCTGATTACTTCGGGCGTCGGCCAGTCCTGTTGATCGGACCCGTCGGACTGGCGTTGTCTATGCTGGGCTTTGGCTTGTCGACGAATTATTGGAGTTTGATCATATGTAGGTGCATGCAAGGTGCTTTCAATGGAAATATTGGTGAGTTGACTATACACCGCAACATAGATTTGTTCTCTAATTTAAGAATTAGGCGTTTCTAAGAGCGTTATGGCAGAGGTGCTTCGTGCACAACTTGATATGTGGTCCTTCTGACGTGCTGCCGTTCCCTAGATCACGGACTCGACGAACGTTACAGACGCTTTTGCTTTAATACCAGTCATGTGGACTTTTGGTTCCGCCCTTGGGTATGTTTTTTTTTGTTTCTTCCGACATTCTAACAATTACCTGTGCATTCCATAGACCGATCATTGGTGGATTACTCGCACAGCCTGGGAAGAGATGGCCAGACGTGTTTGAAAAACTTGTCCTCTTCCGTCACTTTCCGTATTTCCTTCCATGTGCTGTAGCGGCATTCATTGCCTTGATTACTGCAGTTTTCGGATTTATGGGACTCAAAGAGGCAGGTTTTTCATCAAAATCGTACAAAATAAGTTTGCTGAGTTGTTATATAGACGTTACCTTCAGCCGTTATCCGGGAGAAGAAAAGAAAAGAAGCGGCGGAACAATGCGCGACAGTCAATTGTACGACCAGCCTGCTATCTGGACATAACGATCCTCTGTACTCTGCCACCTGCACATCCACCGTGAAATCTGCGGAACCAGAATACGACCTTAGGAACCTCACTCCACCGCCGCTTCTGTCCCTCCTCACTCCTCCAGTACAGCTGACTCTCCTCATTTACGGCTTCATGACATTCACCGACATGGGTCTTCAAGTCCTTCAACCCCTTGTGTATTCCACCTCGATTCCTTTGGGCGGCCTCGGCTTCGATCCGTACCGCATTGGTACAATTATGGGAACTTGGGGAGTCATCAACGCCATTTTCACGCTCGTCTGCCTCCCAATGCTCCTCAGAAAATTCGGCGCGCGCAAAATCCAGATCTTCACTCATTTCAGCTACGCCGCTACGCTTGTTCTGTATCCTCTTTTGAGTCTCCTTGTGCGGAGAGCTGGTGGCGCAGATGCATTAGTTTGGGCAGTCATCGTAGTTCAGCTGACTTTTGCGCTATCTTTCAGCGCATCATATGGTACGTGATCCGGTTACTCTGCTAAAAAGGTATCAATGACATGGATCAATGGTCTTGTAGCGTCAGTATTCGTGTTACTTCTTGATAGTACCCCAAACCGGGCCTCCCTTGGAGCCATCAATGGTATGGCACAAGCTGTGGGTTGTATCACGCGAGCAATTGCGCCTACTGTGGCATCCTCTCTATTCTCCATCTCTCTCCAGAGACATCTTGCTGGCGGGAACATGGTCTTCCTGATCCTGCTTGGTATAAGTATGATTGGTCTTCGATTGACGTTCTTGCTTCCCAAAAGACCGGTTGTCAATTGAGACAGTAGACAAATCAAGTATTGATAAGCGGGTTGGGTCGAAATGTTGTCCGCGCTACCTTCTCCCAGAATACGACGGACACAGTACATCGAGAAATCAGTACACTCCTAGATCCACATTAGTTACTCCGTATTCAGGAAACCAGGGTTTAATGTAACTGCATCAACATGTCAAAGTAGTCTTCTGGTAGCTCCCAAAATTCCACCTTTACTGGATCTCGTATGGCATAGTTTCACCTACATGAGGAGGGAGACCGGTGTTTCCATCTGTGCGGTGGGATTGGGTTTGGTCTTGGTCTTGGGCTTAAATTTCTTTTGCCTCTTTTCCTTGTTTTGTCTGTGTCATTCCCTCTCCATGACCCCGGCCTGATGTGTTAGCGCTGATATAATTAATTCAAGACCTGTTGAGTGACGTTCATGCATGGATAGTTCTCAGTATCTTCTATCGTGCCACTCGATCTTCGAACCGTCAAATGTCTATTGAGAGTTGTGAGCACTAGGCCTTTTTGTGCAGCATCTTGATAGGCATGCCGATCATGATTTATGCCACTTTGCAATTCAAGGGTTTCCTGATGTCAAAGTTACATATACATTGAGGTCGATGCATTTCGTTCAATCTGGCATTTCGTTGTTCATGAAAGAAAGTACGTCCAGGTTTAAATGGTTATTAACGTGTGTATGATACAATAGCTTAATTAGTAACGATGTTAGAAAAAACAAGAGAGCAAACAAGAGAGCAAGAGGTCATGGTATATAAGAGGTGGAAGGTCAGCCCTGAGGTGATCGTGGAGGTGAAAAAGATTCCAATGGAGGAAAGTAAGTCGCAGTGGACGGCGAAGACAATGACCCAGGGAGATACAGCGGTATGGTGGGTATCAGCTCAAAGATGTGTTGGTAGATAGGTCGTAATGGTCGGCCAGGAGGTTGAGGTGCAGGTTCTGGATGGTTCAGGACAGCATGGACATGAGCCTCCTGCACCATCTCATCTTCCGACGAGGTACCTGCCATAGCGGCAGCGTTTGAACTGTGCCCGCGCCCATCCCAGACACACCGGACGTCTTGGCCCATTACGATCTGTGATAATCGGCCTGTCTCGACATGTCTTATCTCAATGAAGCGGGGGTCGAAAAGCATCACGTATGGCGCGTGAAATGCGACCGACTCTGCATTACCTTCCCATTCGACAATACATTCACTGCGACTGGGGATACCCTTTTTATTCACATAAACACCAAATCCTAAAGAGACATCAGCCACTAGAAAGTGCAAATTCATGTCAACTCACGAGAATAGCAAAGAAGGAAACCGTCGTCAGGAGTTCGAAAAATGCCAATCGGTCGACATGTCTCATGACGTTGCAGGAGTGGCGTCAACCGATTGTCCTTCAAAGGTATTACGGTGCTTGATGAACTGAGGAGGTGATAAGAAAAGTGACTCCAGATGCAGCATGACTACATACCCTTTGAGATCCATGATTTCGAAGCCGTTCCTGCTTAGGATGGCTATCGACGACGTCATAAAAATCAAGTCATACGTGTCACAGGACAGGAAGAACTCCTTATGGTGTTTAAACCAATCCTGTCTTGGCGGTCTAGGAAAAAATCGACTTGTTGCCGCTCTGGGATTTCCATGGATTCTGTCTAGGACGGGTTCCAGGACGTGGAAATGGCTATCAGACTGCAGAGTTTTTGAAATCAGGAGACAGAAGTCAAATCTAGGAAGTGAAAGCTTACTCCTCTTTTTCTCATGTAAATGACCACTGTACGATCAGTAGTTTTCCCAACGCTGAAAAACTGAACTTCCTTGTTTCCGCTGAGCTTCTGAGGTGTCTGAGAAGGACTTGAGATAGACATGGAATTAGGTTGTGGAGGAGGTACAAGAGCTTCGATGTGGTATGCAAATAATTGCTGGATTGTTAAAACATAAGCGGTTGAGCAGGAAAGGGGAGTGGTTGCTAACCTTATCTGCCAACACAAGGAAAAGGCCGAAGTCATCGAGCATTGTACATTGTGTCACGGACTTCAGATGGAGAACACGGCGCATGGCTTTAACAAGTGTCAGTGACACGGCTGGCTGTATCAGTCTTTTCTCAAGCTCACAATTTGAATCTCGACGAAACCCAATCCAAATACCCTCTGAACATCCAATGGCCACCAAACGTCGTCCATCCGGAGTATCTAGAGCGAGCAGTCAGTTCAAGCAAAGGAATAAGCTCGCGGAACCGCACTAAAGGGTATGGAACAAGTGACTTTTCCAGTAATATGACTTTCATTCCATGTTGATGGATTTAACGTGTAACCAGTTGGAGGAACAGTGAAAGTATGTGTGCTCAAAGTCTCTATCTCGAAGACTTTATTAGTTTCTTGCACCACCTTGCGTAGCCCGATTGCTTCTTCGAGCTTTTGCTTCCATTCCACGCGGTGCATAGCCGAATAGGTGTAGAAAGTCAGTTGTCCCCCATACCGTCCGTTATGGTGGATAACGAAAGGATATATCTGAGGGTCTCCGTTCTCTGATTGCCCGCCCGAGTTGCTGGACGCCGAAGCTGTCGAAGCAGCGCTTCGATGATTCCTGAAGCCATTTCCACGTTGATTGTCAGGGAATTTGAGGAGAGTCAATAAATCCAGAGGAATTGGCTTTGAGTGAATACGAAATCAAAATCTCGAGTGCAACTATGAGGGCCGCACACGTACTCTCCGAGCAATGTGATATTTGGAAACGCCATCTTGCTCTCTGCATTTGGTAATGACGACTGGAAGATGTACAGTGTAAACTGTCATCTGAAAGATACATCACTCACGATAATTGTCAAAGAGAAGGCAGAACAATTCATTAAATTCATTTGGTTCCGAACGACCTTCCGGCTGGCGATATAACTTTCCTGCATATATCAGAGCGCGACTGTCGTTCAGTAGATCCAGATCCTGATCAAAGAAATTGAAAAAAGATGATATCATAAAGGGACGACGAACAGACCATGCTCTCTCCCGGCCGGAAGATGATGTTGGCGTTATATGTCCAAAGCTGCACTTTTTGTTTCGACGACGCCACACCAGGCTCTGTTTCTCGAGCAAGACTCTCGATCATTTCAATTAAATCCGGTATTGACCTTAAATCTTCCTGTCCACGTGGTGTGAGTTCGAGTATTTCCCTTAGCATCTTCACATATTGAAGGAGGCGTGGGAAAGGACAATTTAGAAAGTCTTTCATAGAAGTCTTGTGGGCATCTGGATGCCGTGCACAGCTCTATTTTGTGGTCAGAGCTTATCAAAATCAGAAACGGCATCTCAAACCTCCATGAACTCTTTGAACTTAGGATTGCGCTCCGCCTCTTCTTCAATGCGATATTCTGCAATCGGATAATTCGGAATATAATCAAGATATGCTTCTCGAAAGTCCAAAAGAGCGTTGAGGATCGCAGCAGTAATGCTTTTGATTTTTGGATGTTCATCGCGCTGAATTTGGTGAAGGGTATTGACAAGTCGCCGATGATGTGTACGTAGCTGGCCAAAATTATGGAAAACATCCTTAATAAATTGATCCATCCTTTCTTCGGGGATAATTGGCGGGTTTGAGTTTTTGAGGGGACGAATGTATATCTAAACAAAAGCAAGAAAGCGTATAAGATGCGACCGACGCAGAAACAGAATGATAATTGACAAAGGACTCACAGTTGAGATGTTCTCAAGATCTTTGACATATAACATCTCGCCTTTAACAAATTCAAAAATGATACTACACGTCGACGATTGATTGAATTAGAGTACACATCCGATTAGCTCGAGAGGGCACGTACGATTGGCGCTTGGCCTCGTCAGGGGAGAATCGAGGCCTGGCATCCGGCGTAACTAGGTCATGCCACCCCCATTTTCCGGTGGTACCCCTGCCCATCGATGACTGGAACGTCCAGAGTTGTGCCACACCTTGCAGATTCTTGATGACTGCAATCGCTTCGACAAGGAAATCCGCATCCGGACTGCCTCGCTCTGTCGATTTGCAGATTGCCTGCAGAAGGACTGGGTACTTTTGCAGGTGCTCTGCTGGTCGATTGAGGAAATGTCGTAGATCGAGACGCATATTCCCACTTGCACCTGGACGAGAAGATTGTTGACGAGAACATTGCTGAAAAGGGGAAAAAGGGTGAATCCACGATGACTCATATTATACGATGCACTAACTTCGATGAATAGACGAAAGTCCGGATTACTCTCCAACTCATCCTTCATTCTTCTTTCTGCCAAAGGATGATTGCCAATATAGACCGGATACGGGTCTCGGAAATCCGCGGCGATACCCAGAATAATATCGCCGATCCTCTTGATGACTGGTGCCTCTTCTCGCTGGCGAACTGACAAGAATTCGAGTAATCGCATGTTGCACTCCCGGACATCTAGGATGTTATGGAAGACGGCCTGGATGAATTCTTCGAGTTTTTCAGAAGGGGTGATAACTGGAGGGTTAGCTTGGCGGAGGGGCTGGATGAAGACAGAATCCACGAGTTCGAGGTCCTTGACGTATTGTTCCTCTTTGCTGATAAGCTTGTGGATGATTCTATAGTATTTGTAAGACAAGAATACCCACTTATAAGATCACGCATAAAAAAACGGACATTTGACGAGTGATCTCCCTTTCTGGTAGAGTTTGTAGCACTTCAGGAGGTACAGTCTTTGGCCATGATTCCCTGGTAGAGGTACTAGGAGTCTCCATGTTGTTAGGTAGCATCTTGCTAAGAGAGTCACCCTGTAGATATGAGCAAGGATTCAACGAATCTTAGAAGCAGCTTACTTTTCGTGGACACCCATATGCGTAGCATTGAGGACCCTCTCCACAACTTGGAGAGTAGCATTTCGCGAGTATAGTCACTACACTCGTCGGCAGCGCCTCTTTCACACCAACTTCCTCTTCATCTAGGAACTGATATACATCCTCAACTCCATCTTGTAGTATACGTCCACCCCACTCCACTTCAACAAACATGAGCTG
Source organism: Termitomyces sp. T32_za158 (assembly GCA_018857265.1). Classification (NCBI taxonomy): domain Eukaryota; kingdom Fungi; phylum Basidiomycota; class Agaricomycetes; order Agaricales; family Lyophyllaceae; genus Termitomyces; species Termitomyces sp. T32_za158. Next base: position 5,543 of record JABAJZ010006985.1, on the reverse strand, counting down.
GCTTTGAAGGCTGCGCGCAATTTGCAGAGCTGCCCTACGGTCATTGGGAGCGCCACCATGGTTTTCAACCAGCTCCTTTGATATTTGAACATGTATGGTTGACTATTAATATGTGAAATCGAGGTCAAAATAGAATGAATAGGCCACGCACTACGATGTCCTTCCCAGTAAACGCTCGTGGATATGGGACGTTACCCTTGACATGTTCTCCACGCGGCACTTTATCCCGTAGCTGGACGGCTAAATGTGACAACAGGGAAAAATTGACGAACCGATCTGGTTCTTCTTCTTGTTCATATATATCCCAATCCGTCTCGTTAGCGTGCAATTCCAAATTACCACGTTGCTGGCTCCCGAACATGATCTCATGCAACAATGCAGTTGGTCTGCGTGTGATATTACTTGGTCCAGGAGTATTGGAATCCCAAAGGTCGAGATATGAGTCGGAAGTCATTGGTGCATACGGAGAAGCTACCAAGTCATAATCGGAATTGACGAAAGGAATGGGGGGATTCGAAAATGGGGAATCTGGAATATTACTGATGATATGTTGAACGTCGTGTTCGTCACGCTGCTCCACATACGAGAGATCAGAGGTAGATGGCTGTGATTGTCCACCATCTGGCAACAAAAAAGTCAGAAATTGGTAAACGTTAGAGATGAGATAGCAGCGTACAGGGTGCATCATAGTCATCGCGGCGCTGGGAAGGAGTTTCTGACTGTTCTGAATAACCTTCTCTGGATATAAAACTGGGATGAGTTCCAAAGTCAGGGCCATGATCTCCATTGGTAGGTGGGGGGAGGCGAGTAGGATCTTCATAGTAATTTGGAAGACCATGGTCAGAGGTCTCGTATCGAGGGAGGTACGGTGTATATTCGCCAGGATATAATGAGGATGAATCGTCCAAATCAATTTCAGACCGGGCTGGCTGTTCAGACGCAGGAAGAGGATGTGGATGTGGATGCCACGGAGGGATATCTGAGATGGCGGGATTATGCCGTGGTGGAGTTGGGACAATCTCTGCTATCGGGGTATGAGGTATTTGAGTTAATGATACCGGCCGAGGTGCAGGCGCTAATGGCAAACGTCGATCCGCATTCCTGTAGGCTCCTAAGACGATACTTCAGCAAGAAAGACAAGGTTATGACGCACGAAAATCGGTCTTGGCTCTGTGGTCTTGGAGAATATCCGGGCGTTGGTGGTAATGGTCGCCGAACGCGTGGACTGCTTCTGTTCTGTGCTGTCGATGATCTCGGTATCCTTGGGTCTGAAACTTTCTGCCTGTCAATATCATATTGCAAGTCGAACATCTCTACAGACCATATGGAGGCTCTGGGGAAAGATCGACACCCTCGTCTGCCCGATAATAGTCATCCGACGGGTCGATCGGCGTCTCCAGTATGTACCCTTCCCAGACTCTAGCGAAGAGCTCATCAAAGTCTTCAGGTGTGTGAGGACGTTCAGGAGTAACTGCAGTCATGGGTAATCGCGTGTAATGAAGGATATGAGGGTAAGGAGGAGGTCAAAGGGGAATCACTGGTATGGAGATCTAGGTTGCTGGGTATCGTTCACCAATATGTCTGCACTGCAGCAGCCAAGTCGGCGATACCATCGAGTGTTGGCCATCCGTCCATCACCCACCATCACCCTACTAATTGTTCATTACATAAACCAGGAATGCCGATTGTATATTAATAAGATCAACAAATTTCTTATAGTCGATCTGCATCTCGTCTAATGTGCCTATGATGTCCGATTTGAAGTCTACCTCATCCGTGCTCGATGTCACTGCCGACAAACCACCATTTGGCTCTAGGTGCCATCGGTTTTGATGGTTACTGATTATTTGTCTGACTTTGTTATTAGATTTCTCACCGATGAATCCCAAGTATGGACTCAGAATGCATGGGACCACGTACCGCCTCCGGATGATCAGGTCGAGGCGATAAACACGTCCTTGGCAAGACAGCGTTTGGCCCCAGTCCCGGATGACGACAAGCCAAAATACAATGAAAAGCCAGCCCGGCACTGGTTCGTAAATCAGATACTGACCCTATAAGAACCTCATCTGTTACTTAGGGATAACTTTTACAAGATGAATGCGAGTAATTTCTTCCGAAATCGAAAATGGTGCGTGCACCTTCATGTTTAATATTTTTGCTTGGTAATTTTCTATCTATTCTTTTACTATTAGGCTTCACAATGAATTTCCAGAGCTTGTGGAAGCGACACTGCCCGAGGTCCTTCGATAAACATTCCACACGAGCACCGATGCTAAGATTCCTCAGGCAGGGCCTATGACTGTAGTTGAACTCGGATGTGGTGGGTGTAACGCTGTGTCATAGCGAATTGATAAACTCATTGCCTTCTCATCAGGTGTCGGTAACTCTGTGTTTCCGCTTTTGGCATCCAACAAAAATCCCGACCTTCAACTCCGAGCGTATGATTATTCGACTCATGCTGTCAAACTTGTACAAGTATTATCTGGCATCCTTTGCGTTGAATTCACACTGACAACGTCATGACAGAATAACGAGCTCTACATATCTCCTCCAGTCGGGAGCATCCACGCAGCGGTGTGGGACTTGACGTCACCAGATGGTCTGCCCGCCAATCTTCAACCTGAAAGCGTCGACGTTGTTATTCTCGTGTTTGTATTCAGCGCTCTGCACCCCGACGAGTGGGGACGTGCTATCGCAAATATTCATCGAGTCCGTAAACCGTCCAAATCCATTAATCTCGTTTTTTACTGCCTTTTCAGATGCTCAAACCGGGAGGATTAGTCGTCATGCGCGACTATGGACGACATGATCTCACTCAGCTCCGTTTTAAAGCTGGGCGGCTGCTTGATGAAAATTTTTATATTCGAGGCGATAAAACGCGTGTTTATTTTTTTGAACTAGGTAAGCTTCGTGTTCTTTCTGTCAAAAATTTTCTGAGTTCCTGTTGTTCCAGACGAACTCGCAATGCTGTTTACTGGGTCTAAAGCACTGCCCTCTCAGATAACGGACCGTACTACCGAAGAAGTTGAAGATGACAGCATTCAGCCGAGTCTGGCAGCATCCTCGGAACCTCTTTCCCGGGAAGTTTCTCCAACACCTCAGGCACTATCGCGATCAAGCGACCTACTCCTTTCAACCATTGCGCCAGTCACCAACGAAGGAAACAAAAACTCAGGTATCCACGCAAACCTCTTAAAGTCCCTTGCCAATTGCCCACCGCACCCGCTGTTTACGTCAGAGCAACTCGGTGTCGATCGGAGACTTCTTGTCAACAGAAAACGACAGCTGAAAATGTACCGTGTGTGGATGCAAGGGAAGTTTCGGAAGCTTGCCGCTTCAAGTGATTGGACAGCAAGCACATGAACCATCACTTTCTGACGGGAATGCTGATTTGTTGGGTCAAATAAAATTGTCGTGAATGAATCAGCGTGTCGAGATTGATGGAGATGTTGGCGTATCTTAGATGACAATACAGTGGTGAAGAATGATAGTAAACCACTCCGTCCTCAGAGGATGGTCAATGCGGCGCTGCAGACACTGATCGTGGTCGACAATGTTTCTTCGGGAATCGTGAAAAAGGAATGTGTTGTGCCGTTTCCAGTACAGATTGTCTTGAGGGGAAAAGGCTTGAGACAACGGGAAATGTCAAGACGTAAGTAAATACATGAATTAAAACAAAATTCCTGCGATACGCTCCAGAATGTTCCTGGGTGGCATTTCTGGGCTCTCTGTCTCCTCCAAAGTCGGTATTCCCTATCAAGTAGTTGGCATATCAAGATGAAATATGCAAGGCTGATACAACGCACAGTGTCAAAGTCCATCTCCTTGGGGTTCCAGAATTTGGTTCGTCGACGAAATTTATGTCCGATATATAACACGAGAAAAATCGGGATGTTGAGATCTGTAAGGATAGGATCATTGAGCCACCCACAATACTGGACTACGAAAAAACGAACAGCTAGTTAGGAAATCAGAAGCGTTAAAGTCAAAGAAGACAGCGAAGCCATTGATAAGGATAAAGACGAGGGTCCAGAAGACTCCCCAATACGCGACAAAGGGTTGCAGAGGATTATGGTATGCGTTTGCCTTCAGGTCACGCCCTTGAGCTTTCATGCCACGGTCTTAAAAGCCATACTCGGTCAGTTTTGACCTAGGAGTCACCTGAAAACTAGAACACATACAGAAAAAAATGTAGGTCAAATTCATAGTAAACCAACTGGTGAACCCGGCGGTTGTCACCAAGTTCACAAACCAGCTACAAGAATGGAGAAGACCTTATGAGCAGATAGTGGCACATTAAACATCATGTGCTCTCACAGGAATACTTGTTCAGAGCTGTTGGAGACGCTCATGAATGCGAGGAACGGGAAGCATGACTAGAAAAAAAATTCATGTCAATCTGAATGTCCATCCTGCGACTTTGGAATCCAAGTTACCACAAAGAGAACAGAAAAGAGTGGCAAACCTGTTCTAGTACAGTATGTAAAGAACCTTGGGGCCTGTCCTCGTAATGCAAGACCGTAGAGAATCCGTGATGAGCAGAAGATGAAGCTGTTCCCGGCTGAGAATGCGCTCGTAAAGATGCATGCGTTGATTATGTGGGGAAGAACTTCGAAAAAGTGTCGGATGAGGACACACCGAGCACATCACATACTTACCTTTGATGCCAGCTCTATTGATTGCGATTACAAAAGGTGATTGAGCCGCGGTTCCGCTGTCTGCCATGAGAAGACTTGTGAATTTCTCCGCACAATTGTGGAAGGATCGACCGACCGGAGAGAAGTGCGCTGTCGTCATAAGCAACGAGCATTCCTATGATGAGAATTCCAAAGATCTAGGTCTCATTAGGATGAGTACCAACACAAACAGTCGACTTGCGTAGAAGATAAAGATGCGCCAAAAGACGCGTCCCACGGCCTTCTTAATGTTACGGCGAGGGTTTTCTGTCTCTGAGGCAGCACTGTAAAGAATGAGTTCAACAGACATGCTATCGACAATCGAAGAAGTAAAATCACATCGCAACAAGTTCCATTCCCTGGAAAGAGAACGCTGCTTGAACGATCACATTAAGTATACCAAGGAAACGATCAGTGTTGATGTTTGACACTAGCCCTGCTCCTGCGAGTGCACCGGGATTTTTCCAAAACTAAAAGAAATACTTATCTGCGAGTGTTACGACAGATGAAGCAATGGAAATTTATACTTGAAACCCAATTCGTTTTTTGTTGGGACCACCACCAAGGTCTATGACAAGTCCAGCGATGATCAAACCGAGAATCAGGCTGACTATTTCAGGAATTAGAAAATTAGCTATTTGCAAGATAGATAAGATAGGTGATGGCTGACTTTTGATCAGGGAAAAAACAAATTCGGCTATCATCCATTCATCACAGCAGGGCGAAGTTGGCATTCTGGTACTCACCTTCTCCGAACCATCTACGGAATTGTCAGATGGCACATAAAAGTCGAAGAGTAATCGGACACTACCTTACACCAAAAATGTTGATAGCAACCATCAGTACTATGACGACCTGGACACT
>JABAJZ010006984.1:0-11762 GCA_018857265.1 Termitomyces sp. T32_za158 | reverse complement strand
CACGGGTCACGTTGATCAATACTCAATCCAAAGCCAAAAGGCCATCTGTATATCCATATGTACACATTTCTCTTTCTTCGACACCTCGCGACGCCCACGTACTTATCAACGCCACTGACCAACGGACTTTTCCAATTTCGCGCACCTGAAGCCGCGTTTTTACCGCATTTGAGAGGAGATGCTCAACTTGTCACTTTCCAAGCGTTCATCTCATCTCGTGATGTGGCTTTTTTTTTCATCCTCGAAATACTCGGCGCGGGTTGGTGTCGTACGTTTTCGAGTCTGCTTCCTCTTGCAGCACCATCTTGACTTGATGGCATCGGTGTAGATGGTAGGAGAGAATGTAGCAGCTTACTACGTAGCCGGACGTAGAATGTGACAGACAAACGCGGTCAGCTTTGATATACATATTTACATGATCCGCCAGGGCGTGCGGGAGTTTGTCAGTGGTTCCCGGCGCAGTCTAGTCAGAGGACTTTGAGTGCGGGTAAATGTAGTATGTATGACTGGTAGTACGTATGCTTTAGGCGTCGATGGTAGTTGCAGTTGCTTCACTCCTTGAGAGTTTGTAAAACAGTGTGTCAGTTGCTTCTCCATCTGCGTTCTGCACAACTGGTGATTCGCACAACGGTAAAGGCAAATACTTCTAGTCATCCTCGTCCTCCTGGTCCGCGTAAAAAAGGCGCAACGTATGCGCTGCGTCATGCGGATAATCTCGTGCCAAGCCGTGAGTGAGAGATTCATCACGCAGACACAGATGTGTCGTCTGCTGCCAGGGTACATTCAAGAACCTCATCTCTGCACAATGAAAGTCCGGGTACGAAAGGTTCAGCATACTCAGGCTTGTGACTTCATCAGGAAATATCGTGTCCCATATCCACGGAGGAAATCCCATATCATCGTCACCCTCGTCTTCGCTTGAGGCAATACTTATATCCACGCTCCAAGCGCTAGACATAGGGGCTCGATCTTATCGAAGGATACCCCGCGTAGCTGGTCCCTGCAGGCCACGCCAAATATAATCTCCCGTAGGTTTGAACGGAACAGGAAGGTTATTGCCCATCATTGATCCGGGCCTCGATCAAGCGCAAGAACGGGAGCAAAGTTGTGGTGCCTAGAATGGGATTCCAGAACTTCGTTGTACCTCTGTACGCCGCGATGCGGTGCCTTGTGTCGAAGGGCCGGTGTTGAGATGAAAGAACTAAAAACGGAGGTAGATAACTTCAGTGAATGAATGGATAGCACCTGAATGTATTATGTATTCTGGGATGGACCTGGGAGGCGACAGATGTCACAGACAAAGATGAAATCGGCTTTTATGGAGGTTATGCTGAGGACACGAAAGGAAAGAGGAATTCAAATACACCGGAAGCGTAAAGTATCAGGTGGTTGGTCGTTTGGGGGAGGTTGAGGGTAAATCGTAACACGTTGTGAAGCAGAAAGTCAAATACGTTGTGAGAGGTGACCCATCATATATAGAGTAGTCGTATCGCTCGTCGAGAGACAGTCTTTCAACCCTCGATCTGACGATTTCTTGAAAGGTATGAAAGCGCAATAGCCGAGTGCTCAATCAATCTAAGCATCAATGACCCAGGACGATAGCCCACATAATAACCATTACCCCTGTCATTATTACCAAGCTAGAACATTGAACAACCACAAATAGGAGGTTAAGAGAAGTCACTTGAATAATCAGAAGATGGATACCTACAGAGGCTGCAAACTCTTAATGCCATACTTGTTGGAGATGGTGCCAGTCATAAAGGGCAGGATTGCACTACCTGCCCGACCAAATCCAGCTATCCAGCTGATGGAGCCAGTAAGAATCTAATGAGGAAGGATACGTCCAGCATGGTTCATGGCCATGCGATACACGGGCCCAAGGAGAACGCCAACGATGGAGACAGCAACAGCGTCATCGATGAGAGAAGGGACAAGCCATATAACAAATTCCAGACTCGACCAGCATGAATGCTGCGTTTAGAATGGACAAAGATAAGGGGAGACTGACCCAATTGCTGTGATAGCGTAAAGGAAGATGACATGCTGTTCGACAATCTAATGAAAGAGAATGTCAAAGAGATTTCTTTTGCCAAGGAAAAAGGGGTACAGACTTTCTCGTTTACCCCGTTATGTTTTAGTCCTTTGATACTCACCAGCAAAGAAACCTGCTGAAATGTACCCTGACGAGGGGCCACCATGCCTCTCTTGAATGATGTAGGTCACGATCCAACCTAGAAGTGTGTTTGAGCCAATGGCAGATAGACGAGGAAGTAGATACCTTACCATCAGTTGTAACTTCAACACCAACATAAATGAGTATGTAGAATGCGAGTAGCTGGACAGTTTTATGACTGAGAATTTGACGAAATTTCTCATTTTCTCTGCTCAAGTGCTCGGTGGTTGAGTGTTCCGATATAGTTTGCCCAATATCTCTGACACGATCTAAAAGAGTTGTCTGTGTTCATCATCTTGTGGCAGCTCTTATTCCCACCATCTTGCCTTCTGAGTCTGAAAACGCCAACAAGGACGACGGTGTTTATTACAGCAAGGCCTAAGAATGCAAGATAGTGGAAAGACCAAAGTTGTTGTTGTGCAAATTGTGTCGCAACAAGGGGGGAGCAGAGTGCACCCGCACCTGCCCAGTGCCAATTAAAGATTGACCTTGAAATGGCGGTGAATGCTGGCAAACGTACCATATACAGCATGCAGTATACCCATTTTGGCCTCTGCATTTGTGTCAAAGCTTGCTACGAATCCATTGGCTTGCGCATCCTTTCACACATACGAAATTAGATGAATGTCGGTGATTGAGCATGCACAATAACCTGAAGGGCAATTCCGACACCGTTGATCGAATATGCCGCAACAAACGCCGGGAACGGAAGAGCAGGGGACATAAGTGTGTAACCAGCCATTTGGAATACAGAGCCTAGGCAACGTAGAGAATAACCCAACCTGCCTTCCCAAATCCCAGCTTGTCTGAGAGAGGTATGTTCATCAAGCATCCACTGAAGAAGCCCTGAAATCGAGGTTCATCCTGTCAGCATGTGAAAAAAGAGAACAGAGATAGTAACACCGACCAGACAGGCAAAGACAAATATTAACGATACAACGGTAAAATCAACCTTTGTCACGATTGCTCTAAGGACTCTGGAAAAATGAACTCAAGATTGACCATACATTATAGACGGATTGAATTCTTGGGAGAAGGGGTCCTGTAGTACCATCGTTCCACCCTGCAAGGAACAACGACATGCATAATGCAACCAATTGAATATGTGCCGTCGCGACCTGCTGTTTCGTCTTGGCTGGCATGCCGCCCCCATCGGTGTTGGCGACATCACTTCCATCCGGCCTGGCGACTGGAAGACCAAAATCTTTCGGAATCTGTTTTCGCGAGGCCTCCCGTCGTACTTCGAGTTCAACGGTATCTTCTAACATGTGGATGCGGAAAAGCCTTCTTCGGGCCAGCTAGGGGAACACAAGTGGGCAATGGTGGAGTTGCTTGGGGATGCCGTACTTGAGCTTGAGCAGCGGCCCGGGATAACCATGTCGAAAATTATTACCTCTATTATAGGTTCCACTACTCATTCAAAAGATTAATATCCATGGGTAACCGTTCGATGGATTCTAGTAACAAGTGTTGAACATGCAGGATGCTGGTTTATATGTCGACGACGGTTGAATGGGTGCAATCTATTTTGAACTGTCCATGAATGACAAACTGCAGGCTAACACGTATCGTATACTGAGGCTCATAGTTATTTTCGTGGCTTTATCTGGTCACACAATGAAGATGCTGTAAGCCAAGCTTAAAAGCAATCATAAATGTGTGTTCATTAACTCACCTGAAGCATAATCGGAGAATCAGACAGTAACACGTTTTAAGCTAATAGGAGAACGCTCTTGTAAGTTTCTTAGTCCTCAAGGAGCATCGAGACTGTACCATATATGTCAACTTTTTATCAGTGGACTTGTGATACGATATCGGAAAGGCGCTTCTTCATTTTCAATGTCCATCAATGCATCATTTGACCAAAAAATTTCGATCCTATTAACACCTTGTGAAACCTACTAGACACAACCTGGCTATGGCCGAGTATGACCTTTCTGTGAACTCATTTCCCTGGTATCACTGGATTATTTGCAAGAAGGCGGCAAGAACCCCTTATATACATTTGATATGGTCAGAGCTCGGATAAGTACTCGTCATGGTACACCATACGATAACAATCAGTGAATGAGTCTGCGCGAGGAACGCTTCGTGGCTTGTGCTTCTAACTGTCGCTGAAGCCAGCAATATTGATGAGTCGAAACTGCTGGATGCTCGGGTCGTCGCAGCCAATTGTCACAGTGCCTCTGTTAAATCAGTCTTTAAATGGCCTTGCTGTATATGAGGACAACCATCGATCAGCGAATCATATCAGTTGCACATACATATATCACAGTACCTAAAAGACGCGCTGTCGTGGGTCTTTGACGTTGAGTTCCATCATCTTCAAGATAATCTCGGTCTTAAATGCATCCTATAACACCCGTCGTTACCAAATCGTCAAGCAGACAAATAAGCTTACGTTTTTTCTATAGATCTCCTGAAGTGGCTTAACCTGCCTCCACGCCGGGTATGCGATTTCATCGAGAGCACGGTACATATCATAAGCATCATCGAGATACTCCTCAGCTTGCCATAGATACATCCGTTGGAGGTCAGACACATGTTGAGCCTGTAAATTTTCGATTCTTTTCTTGATTGACTCTGGTGTACTTGGTTTCAGCTCCTCTCGCATCTGTTCAAGTCTGTCCGCTGCAGCGTCGGGTCTAGATACCACAGAGTGAGATAAGACTCACGTTGGTATAGGCCGACATTTTTGGGTCAGGACATATTGAGCAGTGCAGTGCGCGTCCAACGCTGCCGAAGAAGGTGCTGCCAATGAATCGGACCCCGCGTCGAGTTTTGGAATTTCTGGAGGCCTGAATCCATTGATGCCTTCGTGTTTAGAAGAAGGTAGTCGATTCTTTGGTAAGTCTACGCCAGAAAACCACATATGAGCCATGGTGGTTGAATGTAAGCTTGAATTTGACGGAGATGTCCGTTTCACTCTTCGTCATCGACTATATAGTGCTTGACGTGGCTGCCAATCCTTGGCGAACACTTTGGCACGAAGCGGCGTGCTGTTGAGGTTATCTTGTATTCTTTCCGCGTAAAGTAGGTCGGTCTGTAGCATGGCGTCTAATGAAGACCGTGATCGCCTCTTCCCCGCGACATCCATTGGTCGTACAGCAGGGTCACGCCTTCAACGCGTCCCATCCAAGGAAATACTATCTGCACATCCCCTGCTTTCATCTTCTCATTCTTCGTCTCTGTCTGTTGAGAATGGGCCCAGTCAGACAACCTCTCGTTATCTTCCATATACGCCAAGACAACGTGTTTCGCCGACTGCAGCAACGACAGGAACGACGATACATCCTCCTTCGCCTCATCACCAGCAAGGAGATGCTACAAGCAAATTGCAACTAGTGAATCTCAAGGCTGCAGCCCAGAATATAGGTCTGGATACGGGGAGTCTTGGTTGGGCTATCCTTGAGAAACTAGTGCACGAGAGTGATCACCATGACTCGGAATGGACAGAGATTTGGAATGAAATAACAACGGGGAAGGTGTGCTCTCTGGATCTGGTTTTTATGACATAACTTACATTTTTTTGAGTCTATTCTTCTTTTGCCCCTCGAACCATCTTCAGGTCATGACAAGTTGACACCTGAATTTCTCAAGGATCATATTGTTCTGTGCGATAGCCCCTCACGCAAGAGTGCAGCTATCGTCACCTTCTCAGGCCTACGAGGTACTCTAAACTAGTATGCAAAATGGAAGATTCCCCCTCCGTGTCACTAATTATACTGTAGTAACAAGCTTATCTTTCGTTCAACTATTCACCCGGACTCAAAGATATTCCATGACCTCCTCCTCCCTTCAACGCGTGTATCTGCCCTGTCAGCATTACCGGATCTCCCTCTTATATCACCATCCTCATCGTATCCGACATTTACCGTCCCAGCCCACAGCTCATGCCTCCCATTACCTCCTAGAACTCCTCCAACCAAACCACCTCTTCCACCCCGTCCAGGTAGTCGTGCTGTTTCTTCCTCTAGTACTACCCCCGCCTCGCGCATTCCCAATCCATTTGCGTCCCTATTTGGAAGCAGCAGCAGCAGCAGCACCCCAAGCCATGCCAAGTCCATTGCAGCAGCACCTTCCTCTCCGACTGGGTCCGTCCAATCTTTGGACTCTACACATTCTCCAGAACATGTCATTGAGATCTCCGCGTTCACGATTGATCACAAGATCATACGCAAGGATATCGCAAAGGATATGAACAAGGCGCTGAGACGGGAAGTCAAAGCCCTCTTAGAGACAGGCCTCCACATGCCATCATGGGTCGGCGATCGTGTACACGACTTCACAGCTGAGTGGTATCCCTTCGTTAAAGAAGACAAGAAGAAATCTTTACTCTTGAAGCGTCAAGAAAAAGAGAAGAAGGAAAACAGTGACCAATATGTTGTTGCCTGGACAGAGGAGGCACCAGAGAACACTGCAGAGCGGATACAGGACTTTTATCTGACACTGGAGCAAGAGCTGAGGCTTTCTGAAGAGTCGTTCCTGGGAAGGCTAATGAAGGAACGTACTGAGGACAGTGAGTGCATGGAGAATGAGAAGAGGATCAAGGAGAATATCGAGAGTGAGGCAAAGATCAAGGAGAGTATGGAAGTTGTTGAACGTACAATATGCACCCTCTTCTACGATCGGTGAGTGCCTCTTTTCTTTCGTAATTGTTTTACTGATTTATAGCTGTCAGATTATATATGCAACCGACCTCTGATGACCTTTTGCACGATCAAACGTTGTCGAGTCGCGTCGCTGCTCTGAATATGCTCGACTTGGGGCTTGAGCATCTTGATATCCACGTGGAACATCAAAGCAGGGAATTAGACCTTGTCATCAAAGATTGTGGTGAAAGTACGCAGCGTCACTTTTAAAACTACAGGAATGAAGCTTACATTGCGTCCAGCATTATCCCAGCTGCAAGGTTGTAGAAGTCCTGGTGACAAGGCGGCTTTGCTTGTTGCAGCTCATAAATCAGTTGTTGGTAAGCACCTTCCTTTTGTTTTAATCTCCTGTTTTTATGGCCTATATTATGTTCACAGATGGTCTGTCCTGCCTTCCTCTCATCCGACTTATGTCAGAAGAGGAGTCCAGAGCCCAGAAAGCTAAAAATTCACAGTTAGCGCAGTCAAAGGTCAACGCGCCTCCTCGGGAACCTGATGGGGCCCTTAGAATCATGGTATCACTCGGACCATCAAACTCTACTGAAGTTACGAGCGGCACACCTGGACCGACTGAGAAATCCGTTATCGAAGCTCCTGCAAATGTTGAGGACAACCTGGAAACTCCCATTGCCAGTACATCTGCACATCAGATCCAATCCCCATTACCCAAGACCGTTGAGCCTGAATCTACAATCATTCTTGAGTCTATAGAGTCTTCAACCCCTTCCTTGATCACCCCTGCCGAACCAACCCCGGTGTCAGGCGACGTGCTCCTCCCATTGATCATCTTCTCTGTCGTCAAAGCTAATCCCCCGCACCTCGTCTCAAGTCTCCTATATACCCAACGCTACCGGAATCAATCTAGCGGCGGCGAAGAAAGCTACTGCCTCGTCAACCTGATGGCTGTCGCCGAATTCCTCGAGAACGTCGATCTCGCGGCTCTGGGACTTGGGGACTCCGATAAAGTCCTCAGTGCAGCGGATCTTACGCCTATACCTCTCAATCGAAGCCCGATTACGGATCCAACACCACTGGCTGCAACTGCGGCCGATGGCCTCCCTGGAAAATTGCGTGGTGGGGTTGAGCAGGCGAATAAGGTTATCACGGGCGTTATGGACACGTCGTTCGGGATGTTACGTGCTTTGTTGCCCCAGGCGGCGCCTGCAGACGCCACGCAACAGAGCGGGTCTACTGTCACTACCTCATCCTCCGTCTCTGCCACTGCTGCGGTGCCGATTTCTACCGCGAAGCCGGGTTTCGGGCTCCTGCGTCGTGAGAGTGGTTTCTCGATACGCAGTCTCACAGCAGCGCTGGATATCGGCCGTGGGTCGAATAAGGGGGGAGAGGACGCGGGGCAGCAGCTTGTTACGGTATCAAGACCGGTGTCTGTGAAGTCTGTACGCGGAGATGAGAGTGGAGGTGAGGAGAGCGAGACTGAAAGTGAGACAGGCGATGAAGATGTGGACGATGAACAGGAGAATACGAGCCGTGATGTGGATGCGCGGAGTATTCGGAGCTTCGAGAGTATGTTGAGTGCGAGTTCAAAGGGGAAAGGGAGGGACAAGAAGGATAAGTCAAGTTCAAGAGCGAGGAAAAGTTTGACTGATCGGTTGGCGCATATGTCAAATCTTGCTGGTTTGAAGGTGATTGTTAGTCTATAATCTCCATTGACTGCGTGTGACCATCTGCCTGTTTTACTTAGGCTCAGGACACTCCTTCAATACCTACGGTGGCGGAGAGTCCTCCGTCTTCCAGGCCACAGTCGCCAGAGCCACAAGAGCCACAAGTTAGGAGTTCATTATGTTTGTCACCTCCGATTGCTCGTTTCGTCGAGTGTTCAGCCGGAGATCTTAGGTTGTCTGAGGTGGGGGAGCTGTTGAGAGATTATCGTCGGTTGGTTGAGGGTATCAGGGCTGTCAAAGGTTTTGACGAATAGAGTCTTTTCTCGTTTCGTACTGGGTTGAGATGTAAACGTCCCTGACCGTGGTGTACTTGGTCACTGCAGCAACATGTTATCGACCGTACTTTAGCGGCGTACTCAACTTTTCTAAGATGTCATTGCTGGTCTTGTCTAGGGGTTATGATACATGTTAGATCACTTTTATTATCCATATGGTGGTGGTGGTGATTACCGGCGCAGTCCGTACATATATGGATCGATGGTCCGCGCCGGCCATCACCACCACCACTACCTGTACCCGCGTGTTTGTGGCACCATGTCGACAAATTTCCTTAGATACCTTGTTCTATGTTTGTTAATTAAACTTCATTGATTTATTTGTCGACGTCATTATGGGTCGAGTCATCAATGCATCAAGCGACAGCCTAAACGGCTCTCGTCGCGAACAAATACATACACCAACGACACCTGTCTCACCTCGAATGCGCTTACTCTGGATATTCGACATCCAAAGCCCTTATTAATTTTAATGAAGCTGCTGATTAACCTGTACAGTAACACCAATATACGGACAGATACGTACATAATGAATGTGACCTGCCAGTCTTCCGCCCGTCGGTACCCCGACAATGTCACCTGGCGGCGCGGGGTGTCATTTCCCTGTTAGCAACGCTCTTGACAATCGGTTCTACGGAGTTGATCCTTCTCTCAGTTTCTAGTTTCCAAACACTGATGCAAAAATTTCTCTGCTCATATCGGAATCAGTGCGGCTTACCTCATCACGTCCACTTGCACGCATGGCAAAACAGGGCGATGCTACTGTCGCGTTCTGCCTGACCTTTTGAGGCGATGAGGTAGGTTTCTGTCATGACCGCCCATCACCTAATCTATCCACCATCTTCATATAAAGTCCTAATCTCCTATCTCTCTAGCAACAGTCTCGGCCTGACGTACCCTTTGGACAGTGTCACAGCAATCTCTCTCTGCCCTCTCCAGTTGGTAGGTTATTGTCCACGTTATACTCCCTTGAAAAACGGCTGATTGCACCGGCTCCTGGTTGCACAGCATTAGATCCCAGTCATCGAGATGGCTTCTTATTCGCCTTCCGCGTCTGGGAGCTACAACATCACCGGATCGCCGACGGCAGTATCAGTGAGTCCTTACACACCAATCCTCCCATGTCGCGTCATCGCTCTCCATCTTCCTCCACTTTGAGTCTATGTCTACTCATGTAACCAACGTTACTCAACGTCCAACTATTACTATCTGTACACAGGGAGATCAAGGCGATGTCCCGAGTTCTGTCCGCAGACTCCTCCTCTCCACGAAACGTCTTCAAGAACTGCTAAAGCAGTGGAGTCTTAGTCAGGCTACCGAGATGCAAGTCAGCGATGCCTATGTGCAGATCGGTAACGACTTTAATACCACCGTACGAGCCTTTGCACACCACCGAATCGACCTCAGGTTCGTTACAGAAGTGGATCCTTGATAAGACTTGCCAAACTGAAGTGGAAATCTGTGACCCTAGCGATATACATTCCATCCCCGGAGAACTTCGCATACCACTAGAGCAATGTCTCGGTGAAGATCCCTCTCCTGAAATCTTGGAAAGTTACATGCCAGAAGTTCGTCGGGTGCTCTATAAATTGCTCAAAGGATTGCAAGCGCGTCAGGATTTGTGGAGGGTTGTTGGTGGTCAGGTACCTCACGAGACGCATTAAGACGAGCAGATTAACACGATCCAATACATGGCGATATTCTTAGCCCGTAATAGCCGAAGCAAAAGCAGACTGGTCGTCCATCATCTATCTTCACTTGTATATACCCAACCCTCTGTAGTTATACTCTTCTGTATTATCTGGCAAGCTAGTATGTAAAAAAAAGGCAGTATGACAAACGCTATGATCCCGAGCCTCCCTGGGCCGTAACTTCAACCCAGAAGCGAAAGTTAATCTTTGTAAAGTCATATTAAAAAAGATCCGAGTGTAATTGATCTAGGGACAATCTTGTGGCTGTACTGAATACTTTGCTTTGTGACTTCGCCGAAGACCCGCCAGTCAATGCTGAATAAAACGGTTATTTACAGCAGAACTGGTGTCAACTGGGGCGATATAATATCACTGCCAGGAACTCTGCCTTGTTCCTAAACTGACAACCGGCTAGATTTGGGTTGTATCTTACCACAGGCTGTCACGGAGTTTATTAACTGAAGCCGAGACCGACTCCTTTGCAGACCGGAAAAATAACTGAGTCTTGATGCCCCGACTATACCCTCAGTTCTATGACGAATTCACTGTGTATGTATATCTCTCCGTTATTATCGATCAGTGTTTGCCGAGGCAAAAATCATCTAATACATACACAGTTCAAAGCCATTGACAACACCAATGTCCAGCCCAACTACGAAAGAATGGTATTCCTGGACTATTTTTGCCATACTAATGGCTTCTACCTACAGTCACCCAGGATGGTTGATCGTCTTGAAAGCTAGGTCTCGAAATGTTCTTTCAGCCTATCAAAACATGCAATTTGCTGTGCCAGGATACGCACCTCCTGATCCGGGTCCGCTGCCGAGTCGGATCCTTTGTGGGAACGAGTTCTCACCCTGGCGGAATCTCGAGCAGGTTCTCGCGTCTGCTGCCTTGTTTATTCGTTCCAGCATATATCATTCATAGGACTGCCAAAAGAAAAGGTTTCTAGACAATTTGAATTTCTGACCTCATAGCATGTTACTTCGAGAAAGAAGGTGACCTCTTGGAGCCTGCAATTGTGAATACGATGTCATAGAAAATGTGAGGAGAATCTCCACCTTGGTATCAGGATTTCTCCGCCTCATCAATGATCTCATGCAAACCAGGTTATATGCTCGTCTCTTTTTCTACTTACTTCTGCATTTACTTGAGAACAACACACAGACCACTCACTATCCTCGATCCTTATTTGGTCTTCCTCCCTTCTCATGAGTTTGAAGATCGGTTATCCAACCCAGAAAATCATGAGTAGCGAAGAGTGTTGCACTTCGGCGTGAGTTCCC
>JABAJZ010006983.1:0-17825 GCA_018857265.1 Termitomyces sp. T32_za158 | reverse complement strand
GACGGGTGATCTGTCAACGTTGATGGCAACCACCGGAGTATTCCGAGATCCCACGGAGTTTTTTGTCTAGTGCTATAAATTTCGAGGTATTATTGGTATCATAGAGAACTTGATTAATCTACTCTACTTAGAGGGGTCCTAGGCACCTCTAATTAGAGGGGTTATGGGACAAGGTAAAAAAATATTGGATTAGTCAGCCCGTCATACCGTCGCTACCCGTCGACGGGCAATCGGTGACGGTTAGAGACGGGTGCGGCCCGTCAAAATGACGGCCGTCATATTGGACTTTCTGGGCGCTGACGGAACGGGTCGGGTCACCCGTCACTCGTGCCCGTTGACCCGTCATGACGGTGATGGTGCGCAGCCCTAAGTATATTCAGTTTTGAAAGAGATGTCGAGTCGACTTACGCCATCGTCAGTCGAGTACGAAAGCCTGATTATAAAGCTCCAGAGTTCCATAGCCTTCGCTGTAACATTATAAGAGTCCTTGAGTTGTTCAGCTTTGTTGAGATCTGTGGCCACGGTATATGGCCAAGGCACCGTAAGCACTTGATCAAAGAGACAGAGAGACATTGACCCCTCGCACATCATCACACTCATCACACTCATACAGACAAAGCAGAACTAGATACATATGTACGAGGTACATTACGGACAACACCCTCAGTCGTTATAACACGGCATCAGTAAAGCCAAGGAAAAATGGTGGCTGATGGCACCGGCTTGTACAACCCGGTACCGGCTGGTACAAGGTCCAACACCTTGCCATCCACCACCTCCGCCATCTAGGTCTAGATTTTGACCATCTATCAGTTAACAAGCTCTTTGACATATTTTCTCTCAACGTTTACTCAAAATAAAGTCACAATAACTGTATTTTGAAAAATAATTCAAATTTTTAACTATGCATCGACCGGGGGAGGACTACTAGGAATATATATTGTACGGCGCCTCCCTCTAAGTGATGAAACCATTGGTGTTTCATGAATAAAATCCTCCTTGGCTGCGAGCCCACATGCGTCCTTCAGGGCCCTCCAGCGACGTTCTGAAAACATTCCACAGGTATAGAGATAATCGGCAAATGTATTTTTTATGCGCTCGCTGCCAAAGGTAGAGCTGGGTTCCTTGAACTCACCGTTTTCGTAACAATTGAACGCGCGCTCGAGCTGACAAGGTTTGGTGCAAGTCAGAATTATAATCAACACAGTTCAGGGTAAAGTTAAACTCACAGCTGCCGCAGCCAATGCAAATGCTGTCAAAGGTTCCCCAAAAGTCCCAATACCACATGAGCTCTTAATGCATTTTAGTTGCGGTGTGACCAGGTCAATGATAAATTTTGATTCAAAACAGTCCTTGGGCAGCGTCGTCGAGACAAGCTGCAAGTCTCGTCAAATACTAATTGAATAAAGTAGTAGGCTGGTTACTCACCTCACCATCCATATTCTTCACCTGTTTCTCCGACCCGGGTATGCGATAAAGCATGGGACCATCTGGCCGTAGTGCCCATTGAACATATTGAATGATTTGGACTGGGTTGTTTTTATACTTCGGGTCATCAAAAAAGCTCTTCACGATCTTGATGGCGGCAGAGCCAAAGCGTGACCGAAGCTCAGTGCAGCGATCGACAGCCTGTTGATAGCAGGTGACAGTTTGTTGTCGGCTGTCATGCTCCTTGTAGGCGTGTATACAGATGTAAATGATGAACTTGAGGATGTGTAATTGTCCTCATGCTTGATTGTTGTAGAATGTCGGTTGCTGAGCTTTTGACCAAACTTTGAAGGTACCGGTGTTTGAGGAGCAGTATCAAGAACTATAATCCCACCATTGTCTGAATGCTTGTAATCCTGCACCTGTACTAACTACGAATTTGTTTTAGATACAATCATAAGATAGAGAGTGATACTTGCTGTATTAGACCAATTTGATGTGAGGCCGGTTTCATACCAAGCATTTTGATCAACAAAATCAGTCTCGTACAGCCCCCCAGTAGATCCAGATGAGAGGGAATCATTGACTGTTTTTGGTGGGACTAGAGTGGATATCGATGATGGCCAGTTGTTGACCAGTCCAACGAGATGACTTGGTCGTGGATTTGGTGTTTGATCACTGATCAACATTGACGTTGTTTATATTGACGTTGAATCATTGATCAAGTAGCCCTGAGAAAAGCTGCTCGCTCACCTTGCCTTTGTCGTAGCTGTTGCCACTGACAATCCATTTTCAACCCTCATCTCAGCCCTCATATTCTCAATAAGCTGACGAGTGTCACCCTGTGCTGGTTTCTTTTTTTTCTGTACAGTATAAAGTAAGTGCCGAAACATATAACAAGGTAGAGAGTCACCTCTTTTTTAGCCAATTCAACAATTTTCAGGTCCTCGATGGCTTCTTCATCATCATCACAGAGGCTTTTCTCATTCTCATCGACAGAGAAAGACTCTTGATCTTGATCCAAAAACTCGTCGTAACATACTTGAGAGAGATGGCTGATTGCAGCCTCGGCCTCGATTCGCTCATCGTGCTCTTGTGTAATTTGCATTTGAGCAAGCATTCGTTTCTTCTCCTCGTCCAGTCTGGCAATTTTCTGTTCGAGTTGCTTTCGTTTTTTTTGGTCTTTTTTAGCTTGAGCAGAGGTTTGACGAGATGCTGGTGCTGCCACTGCACCAGGGTTTTGGACGCGTTTAGCACGAGCAGGTAAGGGATCTCGTGGAGGAATAGCCTATATGAGCATCAATTAATTATTCTTGAACTTTTTAGGACCAGATATCGAATCTCACTGTTTGGCTTCTTTTGGGTTTCGGCTCTGAACTTGCATTTAAAGTACTTGCTCTTGAGCGTTTGGTTGGAGGTATTGCTATTGAATTATCAGTGGATCCAATGTTTTCACCTTGTGAAGTGACATCCAGAGGGGGTTGGTTTTTTTTTGCCTTTTGTGGCGGCATCATGAGAGAAACACAGACCGAAAAAGTTTTAGATGACTTGCAACTCATGTGGAAATTTCAAATTATAGTCAGACAAATTTGCAGAGTCAAACTCTCACTAGGTACGATGTCTCTACCTTGCGCTGACTGTCACCGCAAGTTTTACTCATCGCGTGGCCTGACACAGCATTGAAATACCATTCATCGTGACATTTCACAGCCTCCCATACCTGAACTAGCTGACACGGATGATCTGGGTGAAAAATACACATATGTCAGACATAATCACTTAACGGGTATGATTTTTATCTATCGGATGGAAATCAACTATTTATACAATCATCTTAGGAGATCCTTGCAACGCAGATGGTACTTATTTACCACCCGGTACACCACCTTCAGATCACCAAACGAGCACCCCAGGAAACTGGGCTCCTTTTGATAGTCGCACAGCCTTTGACTTTGCAACTTTTCACTTTGTCAAGTCTCAAAGTTCAGCCGCTGAAATCTCTGAGGCTCTAGATTTGTGGCTTGCTACTGTTATTCCATATGGAGGCAGCACCCCATGGCGTACGGCACAAGATATGTACAATACAATTGATCAGATCAGACATGGAACGGCACCCTGGCATGCTATCAAGATTCAATACCAAGGACCACATCCCAGTTGCAACCCTCCACAATGGATGACACAAACATATACACTTTGCACTCGCAATTCTCGCCATGTACTCCATCCAACAAATGCGAAGGACAGAGTTCAAGAATTCATTTCATCATTGCCCCTACATGCAGTTTAACAAGAGTGGAGAACGAGTTTTCTCCAACCTCATGTCGGGTGATTGGGCACATAAACAGGCGGTATATTTTACATAATTCTTTTGTCATGCGTTTATTGACAATAAACTCAGAATGAAATCTCAAGGCTGCCAAACACTTACAGAGCCATGTTTGTTCCCATCGTTGCTGGTAGTGATAAAACAACTGTATCAGTTGGCACTGGCCACCAACAGTATCATCCCGTCTATATGTCTCCAGGTGTCTTGACAAACATTGCACGTCGTGCTCATGGATGGAGTGTCATGCCTATAGCCTTTCTTCCCATACCAAAAGGTCAGTATTATTCACTCTCTATCATTCATTGATTTAAGCTCATTAAAGATTGCAGTCAATGAATCGGAAACAAAAAATCCTTTATATCAGCGCTTTGTCTGTCAATTATATCATAGCTGCTTGAGCATTATTTTTCAGCCGCTGAAGGCAGCCATGACAGTACCAGAAGTTATCATGTGCCCTGATGGTCACTACCGCCGTGCTATTTATGGGATTGGACCTTATATCGCAGATTACCCGGAACAAGTATGGCTTGCTGGTATTGTTCAAGATTGGTGCCCTAAGTAACTTCTTTTTCTTGTCAATTCCTTTTTGCTTGACTTATCTTTGATCACAGATGTGATGCTCATCCTGAATCTCTCGATGCACCCAATTCATTGAGACGATCTCATAAGGGGACTGAATTTCTGATGTCCTGTTTTGACCCACGCATTTTGTGGTCTGATTATGGAATACAATGTGATGTCAAGGTGTGTCATAGTCTTCAAATAATTATCCCCTGTTACTAATTAATTATGCAGCCTTTTACGTGCGCCTTTCCTCGTGCTGACATACACGAACTCTTATCCCCAGACCTCCTTCACCAAATCATAAAGGGGACATTCAAGGATCATCTTGTTACGTGGATTGGATTATATCTCCATCAAGCACATGGAGAAACACGCGCAAAGCAAATTATGAAGGATATAGATCGACGGTATCTTTTTCAAGGTTTATTTCAGACTAAAAATACTGACCGGACTTAGAATTTCTGCTGTTCCATCTTTTCCTGGTTTACGACGCTTTCCTGATGGTCAAAATTACATGCAATGGACAGGTGACGATTCAAAAGCTCTCATGAAAGTATGTATCTATCCATGACATATGCACTTTGCCTTTTTGATGACTCGTTTATAGGTATACCTGGCTGCCATCTGTGGGCACGTACCCCCACAAATGGTTCAATGCTTTTCAGCCTTCTTGGACTTCTGTTATCTGGCACGCATGAATTCTCTTACCACATGTGATATTCAAAAACTCGAAGCTGCATTGACTCGCTTCCACCACCTCCGTACCATTTTCCTTGTGACTGGGGTTCGTGAAAATATATCACTTCCTCGTCAACATGCTATGACTTATTATTCCAATTCAATTCGTCTCTTTGGCTCCCCAAATGGTCTTTGTTCATTGATTACAGAATCAAAACACATCAAAGCTGTCAAGGAGCCATGGCGGCGATCCAACCGCTTTAATGCCCTTATCCAGATGCTTTGCACGCTCTGTCGCCTGGATAAATTGAGTGCCGCTCGCGATGTTTTTGGTTCTCTCGGCATGATGGATGGATCAACATCATCATATGCTTCCTTTATTTCTACAGGTGGTGTTCCCAGGCCTCGTACTAACAGTGAGGGAGACAATCTGAGTGAGGACGACGATCTAGGTCCATTGGATGGTCCACGTGTCATGTCATCATTCAAACTTGCTGTAACACCAGGTATGTTTCACACATACACGTTCAATTCAATTTGTAACAGACACATAGAAAATGGATATCCCAAGGATCTCGAAGGACTATCTCAACATATCGGCCAACCTCATTTTTCAGACGCCCTTCAACGTTTCTTGTTTCTCCAAAGTCACCCTGAAGCCCATCCTGATGACATCGTCTTTGATTTGGCCGAGTTTCACTTCCGCTCCCACATATCAGTCTTCCATTCAGCAACCGCACATTTCTATTCCCCAAGTGATGTTTGCGGAGCAGGGGGAATGCATCGTGAACGAATTCGGGCACACCCAAATTGGAGAGGCATGCACTCACGACACGATACAGTCCTCGTTGAGACAGGCGCAGGACAGCACAGCATTCATGGCATGACCATTGCACGGGTGCTGCTTTTCTTTTCCTTCATATGGGAAGATACTCACTATGCCTGCGCGCTAGTCCACTGGCTCATTCCCGTTGGCCATGAGCCTGACCATGAGACTGGCTTGTGGGTGGTTAAGCCGGAGTTCGATGCTCGACATCGGCATACCCTAGCGGTTATCCATATTGATACTATAGCTCGCGGAGTTCATTTACTTCCTATCTATGGGTCAAATTTTCTTCCAGAGTCATTTCATTTCTCGCAGTCATTAGATGCTTTTAGGGCATATTTTGTCAACCGCTACATAGACCACTATGCATATGAATTTATTGTTTGATTTTTTATCTAATTATTAGATAACTTATCCCACTGGACTTATCCCCTGAGGTAGAGATGGCGAGATGGCGGGGTGGTGACCATCTACCATCTCGCCATTATTTTTGGAGTTTACTGATGGGACTGAGGGTGAGTTTGAACTACTTATGGACTTCAGTACAATCGAACTAACTGTACCGTAGATCAGATACTTACAGTGTCTGTGTTTACTTAGGTACAGAATACAGTCGTTATAACACGGACTGAGGATCAGATACTTACAGTGTCTGTGTTTACTTAGGTCCCACCGGTTCAGTTTCCAACAAGCTTTTCATATTTGAGAACACTCGTGCCCGTGAGCCTTGATGGTGACTCGTGAGAGTGTGATACGCATACGAGAAGGGTAAAACTGCATTGTATAAATTGCGTGAGCATCGTGGACGTGGTAGAGAATTCGTAATACTTATAATAGATGCTGAGAAAGAACCTCGGATTACGGACCGACAAATGGACAATCGCATTTGTTACGAGTCAACAATTATCTGTCCGATTAATAAAGTGACGAGCCTAAAGCAATCCACGTACCATTTCACGCACCTTCAGGACTAGATATTGACGGGATGTGATACTTACGCCCTCGAAAACAACATCTTAGAACAGCCAATACATAAATGGCAGCTTTCTCACATCACCATCTGTCTAGTGATGTTCTGGCCTGGCTTGGCCCAAAAGCCCCGGCTTTGGCCTGGCTTGTGGGGGCTTTGGCTCAGACAATACCTGGGCCAAGCCTGAGCCCCCAATCCTGGCCTGGCTTTGGCTTGGCTTGGCCCAGGCCACGGCTTTGAGCAGTCGAAATTGTTGTCATATCCAAGAATGAATATATATTTTGCTAGTCAGAAACAATGTCAATGTCTACGTCAAAATCATCTTCGTTGTCATCTGAAAAAAGTTCATCCCAACCATTTTCATCTTCAAACCCTTTTCCATCCTGCTCGTCCTTGTTTTCGTTGTTTTCAAGCTCAGCCTCGTCAAGTGACGAAGGTCCCGATTCTCTGAAAAGAAGATCGTGGCGTATAGCGCATTTCAGACACTGTAACGCTTCGACTATGTCTCCTTTGAGTCGATTTCGGTGCTTTGTAATAGTTAATCCTCCCTGTGAAAAAGCACGTTCGCTCGAAACAGAGGACGCCATAATTGCTAGATAGTCACGAGCGAGAGAGGCCCAAGCAGGATGGAACCGACGAGAGTTGATCTGCAATGCAGAAATAGTGTAAACAACCAGACAGTGCTGTGATTATAGGATATGAAAACTCACCCCCCACCATTCGACTGCTGACCAGCCTGTTGGCACTTGTTCTTTTGTGTAAATATACTCATCGAAATATGGCAACCAAGGCCGTTCAGGATCTCCAGGATTACTGACACCCAGATTTTTTTCCATATAGGACGCGTCTTCTTCATTTTCGTCGTCGCTCAGTTCACGTAACAAGACCTTTGATCCCTTCGACCATGATTTGTTCTCCTTATTGGTATGAGCATTCTCGGTATTGTTAAACTGGAGGAATCGTTCCTGAAACTTTGTTATATGAATATACCTGAGCATTGATACGTGATAATAAGAGGACTTGGACTTACCACTTCCTCGACACATTTCAAGACATCTTGCTGGAGCTCCTTCGGCCAGTGCTTTGTAAAATATGATAATTTCTCATGCGGATTCAGAACTGACAACTATCAATAAGAATTCAGCCTCGGACAAAGAAAGGTACGTACTCATGGTCATAATATATGCAGGTGAGTTTGTAGTCTTCTCATAATAATTGTCGATTTTCTTACATGCTGCCTCCAATGCTGAGGAAAAGGGAGCATATTTCTGGCGATTGATACGAGATGACCATGCTTGATAAAGAACCTCAAGTGCAGGGATGGCTAGATAGAGGGTTGGAACTTGATCCGATGAGAATGATTGCTGAGCTTTGTCCGCATGCTACATAATCCGGTCTAATGAGCTATTACACACAGCAGAGACTCAAAAAGACCACGGACCGAGAGTAGATCTGTGAATGAGTGAACCCGTGTCCATTCCTCATTTGTCAGCTTCAATTCCCGTATCTTGTCGCGCTTCGAAGTGTCAGTCTCCTCCCAACGTAATTCTTCAACAAAAGTATCGACATGCTACAATAGATTAGTCATTGCAACTGAGAGACTCGACATAAATCACTTACTTCTTGATTTTGATCGGCCCTATCAAGCATTCGAAAGGAAGAAGACCATCGGACCTTCATATCCAGAATGAGCTGAAGAGGTTGCGCAACACCAGCTTTTATCTGGATAGTTTTGAAAATTTCTTTCCTTTTTGAGGATGATCGCTCCTGCCCCAATCATTATACTCAAACAGTCGGATCATACAACAAACCATACCTTGACTGTAATAGCACGCACTAATCCAACTTCATCTCGATTTGTTGGGATATGACCTTCCGGATCTTTAGGGTCAAAATATGGAGACTTGCTATATGTTGAAATAAGGCATTGAGTAGCCAAGTTGATGACATGTGCAAGACAACTTGAATACCATTAGTAACGACAAATATTGAAGGTGTGGTGGCTTACTTGATTTTTCGCTCCTTCCATGGATATTCTTTTCCTGACACATTCTTGACGTGTCTGGAAAATTCTTGGATCATCGTAGAATTATTTGACGCATTGTCGCATGTTATATGACCAATCTGACAGATAAAAGTTAATATAAGTTGTGATGTTGCTTGACTTTAAAGGTACCTTGTGTGCAATACCAACTCGATTGACTAGCTTAAATAATGCTTGCCCGAGACGCTCACCATTGTGGGCATTGCAGAGCCGTGTAAAACCAACAAGTGTACTTTTAAGCTCCCATTGCATAGGTGCTGTCTCCTCAATCCAGTGACCCGTTACCGCAAAGTAGCCATCCGTGTTTCCTGCTTGCCAAGCATCACAAGTCAGACTCACTTCTCCGAGCACCTGTGGTCCCTGATAGAACGGTAAGATTGAATATAAACTTGACATTGCTAGCTCACGTTAAGCTCGATTTTGAGCTTCTCGAGATGCTTGCAAAATGATTGTTTGATGGCAGTTCGCATTGACTTTCGTCCAGGAATCTTCACGCCATCTGTGGCACGAGACGCGACATCGATCATCTCTCTGAATTTTGGGTGTTCGAGCGCTTGGATAGGCTGACTGGTCATCAATATTGGATGCCATGTAGAAACCAAAATTGATCGCACCTGATCAGTGGCAACCAGCCACTCCATTGCGGCTCGACGAAAAACCTTGTGCGTATACTTGACAGCACGTTCTTTGAGCTTCTTTTCCTTGAGATCATTATCCAAAGTTCGTATGACATGCTCTGCATCCGCCTTCCGCTTTCTGACATCACCTGGTAATTTGGATTCGAACTTGTTCTCTTTTGCCCACTTTTGGTATTTTCCCTATCGGTTGAACACCATGAAACATTTAAAACAAGAGCTGGACAATCACAATTCTATCACGTACAGAATGGTGCGCCTCAAGATGGCGCCGTAAGGTTGTAGCTTCATTGACGATCATTTTTTTGCTACTGAACTGGGAAATCAGTTGACGAGATCAGATGAGATCAAGGGCCATACTGACGGACAGATCTTGCATATGCAGTACCTCCTCTCTCTCCCATTGACCTGTTTGATAATTGGGTCATGGAAAAAGTGTTCGACATCTCGTCGCTTGTCATCGCGGATCTCTTTTTCTTCTTCAATTGACTGGACCTTGAGATCGGCTAAGAGCCCATCGTCACCCACAGCTGTTGGGTTTCCAAGCGATATGCGTGGCTTCTTTACTACAGTGGGCCTGCAAGTTAGTCTGATGTTTGAGAATCACAGTGACAATACATACCAGGCACCTCATCCAAGCACTCATCGTCGCTATCAAGAGCTATTGGGCGTTTTTGAGTCTGTCCGGATGTTTGAGGATTAGCTGCCGAATCCAATCTGTCTACTATTTCAGCAGTAGAAATGTCAATATATACCAAGGACTCAGGAGGCTGACAAGAAACAAATTCTTACCTAGCTCTCCACCATTTCGGTCTTCGATACCTGTAGTATTCAGAAGTTCGCGATCCCTGATGTTCTTTACCTGAGCTTGTTGTTCACGGAACGCATCAACAGCTTTGCGTTGGAAGGGAAGCTTTGGCTGCTCCAGATTATTTTCGTCGGTTAGCTTGGCAGTTGGTAAAGCGCGGCGGGAAGGGCGTGTTGGAATAATCTTGTTAGCATCAGATTCACTGAAAGTATGTCAAAAAAACCCATAGATGATAACTAATGACCTACTTGAGATATTTTAGCTCAGAAATAAGCCGTTCCAGTTTGACCTCAACAAGATCCAATGGGAATCCATCTGCCCAATCGACTTTGGAAAGGTACGAGCAAACAAGACCTAAACCATGCTTTCCTCTGCGTACATGCTCTAAACGTCCACTAAGATCACGGCAGTCCTCGCCAAACATCGCGTCAAAACGCCTATTGAATGTTTCATGTGGGGTTTCACCTTCTTGTGCATTCATCACCGTCCATATTTTATCGGTCTTCACCCCAGGTTTGACAGATGTAGGTAGATTCAACGAGAGGCTAGCAAGTGTCTTGACGAGTGACTGGATTGAACTAAGAGTAGGCATTTATTTTCTCGCTCAAACTTGGGAGTGGGTGAGAGAATCGAGGTACTTCAACTTCTAATGGAGGGTAGCAGCCTTGCTTTTCTTTGTGAAGGCGCATGGCTACACTGTCAACAGAGAGCGTAGTCAGAGCTAGAATCGAAGTCGAAATGAAACGTTTGTTAGCCATCAAATATGTGTCAGCGATCTGATCCCTCCCCCCAAAAAAAGCCCCGGCCTGGGCCCTTGGCTTTGGCTTTTCGACTTCATGAGCCAGGCCAAAGCCCTTACCGGGCCAGCATCTCTGGCCTGGCTTGGCCTGGCCCAATCTGGCCTGGCTTGGCTTGGCTTATGGCCTGAAGCCAGGCCGGGCACATCACTACATCTGTCCTTGGCTTATACAATATCATCCTCCTTCCGCAAAGCTCATCTAACTATTAGGCGTCTATGATGGATCCGGAGAGCGCCAGATTATGCGTGGCAGCTGAGTCCTATTTCAAGTAGAATCGGGGCTCAATGGTGAGAATGCTCTTGGCATACCTATTCAAAAATTCACCATTTGCTGACTGAATTGGAAACAAGCTTGATGAAGGGCGGTGCTCTTTGAATACCTTCTCATGCTTACATAGTCATGCGTACAGTGAGCCTTGCTAGCCAACCAAGTTAAACTACTAGCTGACCAGTGTCCTGTCGAAGATGACAACGTTGGCATCTCCCACACCATTGCCATTACACAACCATTTTGGTGCTGATTTAGAGCCAGATGAGGCATGGAAGAATGTGTTTCGAGTCAAGATCGAGGACTCTCTGTCGTTCATGGTCGAGGATGCCAAAAAGGACTACCAGACAGAGCTCGCCAAGGGATTGACATCTCGCGTATTCCGTGTCGTGAATCAGAAATACGAGGAGACTATGAACATAATCAGAACATGCGCTCAAGACATCTTCGTGGCTGAATTGGAACGCGAACGAGAACGCCGTTGGGCGGTTGAGGTTGACAAGGTCCATGACTGGCATGGGGGCCCTCGTTCAAGGCCAGCAGTACATCATAAACAAAATAGGGAATCTCGCGAGGGTACTCAGAGCCCTATTGTCACCACGCATTTTATGGCAGAACAACCTCTGGATAATCAACCTGCTGTTGAGCTGACCTCTTCACCATCCAGCTATTCATCATCGTTTTCTGCCCAGAATTACGTAAAGCCACAGCACCTTGTCAAAGAACGAAGGAAAAGATATCTAGATCACACCACCCAGTCACTCAAGCGGTCTCCTGATTCACCTGCGACTCCAGGACAACAGAGGCGACAAGAAGGGAAAACTCATGTTTCGGAACATAAAGACCAGGTGGAATGGCAACAGAGAAAATCAGCTGAGCAAAACGAGAGGCTGCGAGAAAAGGAGGAAGAGGAGGCAAAGGAAAGGCATGAGAAGCAGATCCAACTCCTTAAAGGCATGCTCTTGATAAGTCGTCGCTATCTGAATAACAGGCAGTCCGACTATTCTTCCAATGGTAAGTTTCTTTCCTTTGACATCTTAATTACATACTTATGAATCAACAGCAATCGCCAGCATACCAATTTCAGCACGTCAACACCTGTTACACAAACCAGATGAGACAGACATTTGGAAGTCACGGTCCACTGGATTGCCCCCACTTCGTTATGATATTCGACGAGAACTTGAATATAGTGATGAATACGAACAAGTCCGGTACGAGTCTCAGGATACCGAACAATCTCCAGAACGTAGACGAGAATACAAAATATGGCTTCCTAAATCTGTTACACCCAATCCAGTGCCGCCTCGTCGCAAGGCGCATCCAATGCGCGCTCCAACCGCATCGCGTACTGACATGAACCACGATACGCCTGATCATTCACTTCAAAGTGGAGGGGACCAAACTTCCATTACAGCTCCTGCTCCCAAGCCTGCCTCGTCACCTCCCGACTTTTACGGTATGCTGAAGCGAGCGGTCAAACGGGATGCCCACCAAGTCATCCTTGCCGTTCTCCAGCGCCCTGCTTTCGCGCAAGCTGCCATTGGCCTGTGTAACACCGCGAAAGCTTTTCCAGGGACGCCAGCCGATCGTGCAAGGTTTCTCGGTACCATTGGCTGGGTGCGCATGTTTATTCCATCCCTCTTCCTTGTTACTTATCCTCCTCTTCCAGCGTTTTGCGGATCAAGCCGATTTCCCTGTCCTCGCGGACCAGAAGGGTTTGCATGACGCGCTTTCTGCTGTGCTCCCCTGCCTCGACCGTCAGGTCGCTGATGACTCTGGCGATGTGAAGGCATTTTTCGCCTTTGCCGACGCCATCGTTGCCATAGAGGCAGGTCGTCGCGAGGCTCACCACAAAGAGGTTGAAGAGGTATGTTCTTACCAGCTTCTTTCTTGCCACGATCATTTTGACGCTTCCTCAGGCCCGTCGTCGTCGTGTTCAGGATAATGATGTCGAGATGCTCGATACGCCAGTCCTTCGCTCCACCAAGCATCGCGCTAATGTAAGCCTAGCCTTGAAGCTTGACCTTGTCGCTCGTCGTCTGGACACCCTGACCCTGACCCTCGCTTCTTCGCAGGCCGATCTCGGCGGGAAGCCAAAGGATAAGAAGGTCAAGGTACACCCGTCATTGAGTGCGTCGTCCATTCTTATGCTCCCATCTTCATTTCTGACCCTCCCTCAGCCAATTATAAACCCGGATCTGACGGCGTGACCACCCTTCTTGGTCAGGTGGACCTTGCTCTAGACGCTGTCTCTCTTTCTGAAGATGGAGACGCCATTCCCCGTGACACCCTTCAAAAGTATCGTGACGCGGTCGACCTAGCTGCGCAACAACAACTCTATGCATTGGACATCTCCCTCCAGACCTATAAGTCGATCTCAGAGCATCTTGCGCAGCTTGACAAGGCTCTTGGTCCTTCCGACGTGGATCAGACAGGTTCCTTGCTTCATGCGTTACAGGTTTCCTTCTCCGTGCGTTTGTCACTATGTATTCTCGTGTGCAAGCCTCCTTACTTTGACCAGAAGTCTAGCCACGATGATACAGACGTGGAGTTTCAAGACTCTTCTGGATGAGTCCAAACCTTCCGTGGAGGTACTGACAACCCCAGCGTTGTAAACACCGGCTATGTCTCTGCCTCGTGTAGTCTAAAGTAGCACACTTTATTCCATACTATCTCCCTTTTTCCTCTTAGGCCATTTCTTCCTATACAATGCTATTACTCCTGACACACGTGAATTTAATTTCTTTTTACTTATATTTTGCGCTACATGACCTTCAATATCTTTCCCAGAATTGTGACAGCTTTTCTGATCCACTATGTACCCTGGGGAAAGAGAATTGTAACAGGACCTGGGCAAAAAGTTTGAAACTGTCCATTTCTATGCCATGTGGAGGTGCATTTTATTTAGCACGCCTTTTTATCGTCCGTTTCTAAAACTGATTTTACCTTGATAGGAATATTCACCCCGCTGTACACCATAACAATCAATGCTCTCATCAAGCATGTGTATATTATCTACAAATACTGTCTGACCTACTAATATAGTCATTCTTCAGGCGCAAAGGAAAATGTTTCTGCTCCATGTTGATTGTCACACCGGCCAGTGCGCTCCTTGAGGCTTTGAGGGCCAACCGGCCACATTGACAGCTTTGTCCATTACCAAAAGACCTTTCATCTCCTTGACCGTTTCCTTTCTCAATAGAACAATAGCGTAGATACATATATATATCGATTACACACATACAACACCTTAGTCACTTATACGAGACTAAGGGTGAGTTACTATCTTGATTATATCGGACATAAAAACTCACTTATCTTTTAGATTAATCTATCGTGTCTATAGGTACAGTTTTGAATACAGTCACTTATACGAGACTAAGGATTAATCTATCGTGTCTATAGGGTCTCGATTCTTAACAGGTTATGGGCTTTTGCTTCGTACACTAAGTGACGAGCAACTGGAATCCGGACCCCCATATCTCTTTGCATCCATTGACTATCGACGGACCGAAGAGGCCAATCGATCAAATCACACAACGCGTCCAGACGCGTCTCTACTAGCTTCCCATTAAATCCTTATATTTCACTATGACTAAAGGTGTTACACAAGAGGATACTACAGCCACCATCACGCCTGAAGATGGTGCCCGTCTGAAGACTATTGACGATGGAAATGGATGTGTTATACCACTCGCTAGGATAACCATCCCATACAAAGGACACCTACTCAAGAAGGACGATGGTACCTTCACTACTTGGGCTAGGAATTTCAAGACCGAACTCGTACTCAACGGTCTGGCAGAATATATTATTGCTCCACCCCCCCCACCCGACCCCATCTATCAGCCACGCGTGTATCGACACTACATCCTGAATGATGGACTTGCATGCAACTTCATCATGACTGGTGTTGACGAGTCAGAAAGGCAATTCATTGCTGATGAAGGGGCAATGCAGGTATGGGAGGACTTGAAGAAACGACATGGAGGGGCGGGGCTCATACAACAAGTTCACCTTCTCAAAGACGCACTTACCACTAAATTCTCCACATCCATCCCACTCACAAAGACAATCGATGATATCTTCGAGAAAATCAACCGTGCATTCAACATTGGGAAGGTTACTTCTGATCTCCTAAAGTCTATTGCCGTTATCGCTGCCCTCTCTGGACCAGAATTCACGCATGCTAGATCTATCATAACTCGCGACTTCACTACTGCTGGGGATGGGAACTATAGGCCCAGCGATATGCGCATCCTCCTGGAGAACGAGCAGACACTTATAGATGCTGATCGACGCGACAATAATACCACTGCCCTGGCTGCAAAGATGCACAAGAATCCACGAGATCTAATTTGTGTCCTATGTGAGAAGGCGGGTCAACCAGCTAAACACCATGTTAAGGAATGGTGCATGTATGAGGGTGGCGGGATGGCAGGAAAGACCATTGAAGAGTCCATTGCCCTCAGGAAGGCTGCTAGGGACGTGAAAACCAAGGGGAAGGGACAATCACCCATGCCTCATGTCGCTGACAAGAGATCAAAGGTCACAATAACCAACAAAGATAGACATGCCCTCCACCTCAAAGGCGATAGTGTGTTTCTGGCAGTGTACCTCAATAGCCAGGCTGGTCACAAGTCAGAATTCGCTGGTCTTGTGAGCGACACCATTCCAACCCTAGATACTCTAGAGGCTGAGGAGGAGCTAGAGTACAACTCTTTCATGGCCCTCAGTGACGATCCACAAGCAACAGTAGACTGGAAGGACTATACCAACCATACTATCAATGAGGTTGCATTCTTAGGAATTACTAATCAATCACCAGGCTCCAACATACCACTCACCACACACCCGTTCTACCTTGACTCTGGTGCCACCGTCCACATTTCCCCAGATGCATCCAACTTCCAAACAATCAGAAATGTTGCTGCACAACCAATTAGTGGTGTAGGAGGGTCTATAATCAACGCAATTGGAGTTGGTGACATCATTCTACAAGTATCTGAAAACGAAGTGATCAAACTTGAGAACACCTTATACGTCCCGAAGTCCACAATCCGTCTCATCTCCATCAGTTCCATTTCCCGTAAACTTCATATGACAACAACATTCGATGATAAAGGAGCAGAAATTATCAGCAAACTTAATCATATCCCCATTGCCAAAGCCACCTTACTCCCTTCTAAGCAACTCTACGCCCTCGATCTCTATTCCATTAGACTCAATCATGCTCTTGCTACCCAACATGCCCCCGATCTTGCGACTTGGCATCATAGGCTCGGTCATCCCAATTACCAGTCAATCATTGACATGGCAAAAGATGGCATGATTGAAGGTATGCCTTCATTCTTCCTTTCAAAGCCACTGAAATGTGACCACTGTATTCTTGGGAAACAGAATTGCACACCGGTACCAAAGCAGAGAAAGGATGAGAACAGGGCTGAAAGGAGATTGGGAATTGTATATGTAGATGTGACAGGGAAGTCGGCAGTTACATCGCGCATGGGAACGAACTATATGCTAGGCATTGTTGATGACTACACAAATAAAGTATGGTCTATTCCACTGAAACTGAAGAGTGACGCTTTCCCTGCACTGCAAGCATGGATCCTCCAGTGAGAAGTTGAAACAGGACTCAAGATTGGTACACTACGCTCAGGCCGTGACTCCAAAATCACTGCAAAGGAACATGAAGACTGGTATAAGAGCCGTGGGATTACCATTGAATTTGGAGCAGCATACACATTGGTGCACATGGGACGAGTAGAACGGGCACATCGCACTCTCACAAACAAAGCTCGGACCATGTGAATTGCTGCTAGATGTCCTCCCAATCTATGGGATGAATTCTATATCACGGTTACGTACCTCACCTGCAGGACGAGAACGTCATCACTAAAAGGATCTGTCACACCTGAAGAATTATGGCACAACCAATGACCTGACTACTCCCACTTACGAGAAATTGGATGTCGTGCATTTGTGTTAATCCAGAACAAATATAACCCAAAGATTTTTGAACGCTCCATTGAATGCACACTCATTGGATATGACCATAATTCCAAAGCGTACCGGTGCTATGATAGGAAGAATAACAAGGTCTACAGCTCGTACCATGTAAGATTCCTTGAAAGTCATGACGGCCATGAACCTCCAGTACCAGGACCCATTGACCCCAACCATCCTGATGCTGACTTTGTATCCAGAGAGGGGTCAAAACCAACTGACCAGGCAGTTATACCAATTGCAGACAAAGCATCCCAGGATGACTTGAAACAAGCTGAAGAACCTGTGATAGCACCTGATGAAGACAACAAACAACTTGAAGACTCACGGCTGTAAGGGCGACCTCTGGAGGCTATGGCTCAGTCACACAGCTGGCAGAGGGAGATCCAAAGTATATTAGAGTATATACCAACAATATCATAATAACTACTCACCTGGCAGAGGGAGATCCAAAGAGAACAAGT
>JABAJZ010006982.1:0-17839 GCA_018857265.1 Termitomyces sp. T32_za158 | reverse complement strand
TGGAACAAGCAACCGAAGAGGATATATGTAAGGCTGTCCTTGATGCACGAAAAGCACGAGAAGATCTGGACATTGTTGGTGGAGCCAACGACATTGATGATGATGCAATGGTTCAGGCGCGCCCTGCAAGGCGTGAAGTTCTACAAGCTATTTCACTAATCAAAAACTACACCGACAGTATGAATGACACAATTGCCCGTGATTTAGACTGTATTTTGGCCTCTTTCAAGAGGCAGATTCGTCTTGAGGAGACTCAGTCACAACTTACTGATTTTTTTACTCTTAAGTAGCTACACTATCAAAATATATAATTTTTCGTCATTTTAAGAGTTTTTTATTTCATCTCCCTCATAGACCATACTCTGTCATAACCCATAGTCCCAGGCATCCACCGAGAGGTATGGGTTAAGACAGAGGCGACTGTAACAAATTATTCATGTAACTCTATCAGGTTCGGTCATTCTTTGATCAAGGTGGGTCATCATATCCTGGGCATGGTATGTATAGACAGACCCTGGTTAAGATCCAGCCGCTCGTGTGGCCTCATAAGGCCCGCAAATGAAAAGGTGTAATTATTCCCTTCTTTCTGGATCAAAGAGTTTTTTTCTGTCGATAGTGGTGTGAAGGTGGACTTGTCGCAAGTGAGATCACTGCCTAATAGGTGACAATCCTGACTATAGACATAACAATACCACAAGATCGGAGCTCCTGTGTCATTATGTCCCATTCCCATTCAGAAAAAGATGGGTAGTGGTCCATATATCTTCATTCCAGCACCCCCCGCAAACGCGGGATGGGTGGTTCCCCGGCATTCCGTTTACCCCGTTCTTACTCACTTATATCGGGACCGGTAATTGCGGGTAATAAATTCTTTTCATATCTTTGTGGGGAAAATGTCGACAGACAAGACACCGTATCCTCCGTTTTTGCAGGGGTTAACTTACCGCACGAGAACATATGGCGCAAGTTCTGAGGTTAAATGAAGCTCGAAACGCTGTACGAAGACATGGAGAAAGACTGCCGAATTTATGTGTCTTGGGTGACATACCTCAAAGATACCTTTTACAAACTGACTCAACTCGGGACAAGGTCTCGTGCCCTACAGGGGAGTAAGCCATCCCCTGTTGTAACCATCAAGGAACCAATCCATATTGATATCAGCGTGTTTCCGAGCTCTGAGCTGCTGGTTTCAACACTTGATCGTTTCCCGAAAGAACAGAAAGGAGAACACTAGAAAACCCATATCACGCTTGATCAGGCGCACATTGAGTATATTTGACTTTTGGAGCCAGACTATGAATTGAGGGCACGTAAACGTTAATGTTAAAAGCATTCAAAGCCTCGGATATCGATTGTTTCCTCACAAAGTGAGGGAAAATACCATAAAAGGCAGTTCCGGCATGGACCGAAAATTCAATCGATAAACTAACAGAAAAAGTTTTGATCGCTAAGTTCAGCCAACCGCAAAAAAGCTCTCTTGTACTGTCCCTCATATCTGGCCGTCGTTCACCGCTGCGACCACCAGATCCATCCCAGCCACCATTACTGTTCAAGAACACAATCAGGACCTTCGTTTGCTGGCCCTTGAGTACGCGCCTAACCCCTGCTGTTATGGAAAGCTGCTGAATTCATTCCTAGGTGGTCATCTGTAAGAGGTGAGCTTTGATCGCACCTTGCGGTTTTATCAGACGCTCATGGTGTTTTATATATGAGGTGAACCTCCCTGACATCTTGCTACACCCCATATCGGCTTCTCGACGGAAATCGCGTTCCCTTTTTATTCGTTTTTTATTCTCTAATACCCAGTATCTCGCCCTTCAAGCACAATCCTCGCTGAACAGGGAGCGAGGAGCCCACCTCTACTGAAGTTTTCTCTCGACTGCTGCGAATTACAACGCCCGGCTTGCCATCGTGGCGGCTGGGTCATCAAAGTAAATCCACATCACAAGACACATTCACTGGACGAACACGTCCACGTACTCATTATTTTCGACACAATAGATTGTCCATCGACCCCACCTCCCCCTGATCCAATGTCCACGGTGCAAGTTTTAACGGTGCCATGCCCCATTGACTTGTCTTATTCCGACGCCCTTCCGCGGTATCAAGAAAAATTTAATTGGGCTGTTTCCAAAGCCCTCGTCTCTCCTCCGGCTGTCAAAGCGACAGTAGACATTCCAACTGATGAGGAGATCAAGATATTCCCTTCGCTTCCTCCGTTGCACCAGGGGCACCCTGAACTCCATATGAGGGATGGTGTTATGAGGGCGGCCCACCTAGCTGAGACTCATCAGCCTGATGCTGAAAAGGCTTTCTTTGTGGCGGACCTTAGTCAGGTCTATCGCCAGCACAAAAGGTGGGTTGCAGCACTGCCCGAGGTCCAACCCTTCTATGGTAAGTGACTCCGTACCAATGTTCATTTGATGATGTTTATCATGCGTGCTCCGATTGCAGCCGTGAAATGTAACCCGGACCCTTACGTCATTCGTCTCCTTGCTGCTTTGGGTTCCGGGTTTGACTGTGCATCCAATGGAGAGATTTCGCAAGTCTTGGATGTGGGTGGGATCGACCCTTCCCGCATCATTTTCGCAAACCCTTGTAAGGCCCTGTCCTTCATTCGAAGCGCTGCAAAGATGGGCGTAGAGACGATGACCTTTGACAACGCAGACGAGCTTTATAAAATTGCTCGTGCTCACACCAGTGCAAAGCTCGTTATCCGTATCTTGACCGACGATTCAAAAAGCCTGTGTGCGTTCGGTGTTAAATTTGGTGCTCCATTGGTAACCGTACCCGCGCTTCTCGCGAAGGCGCGTGAACTCGGTCTTGATGTTGTAGGCGTCTCCTTCCATGTGGGAAGTGGGTGCTATGACCCTTCAGTATACACCGATGCCATCAAGCGCGCTCGCGCAGTTTTTGACATGGGGAAAGAAGCAGGATTTGCATTTAGCCTGCTGGATGTCGGAGGAGGATTTGAAGACACACTTTTCGAGCAAGCTGCCGGGTTCTTGACCAAGGCGATTGACCAATACTTCCCTGATCGTCAAGGTCTGAAGATCATTGCGGAGCCTGGCCGTTTTTATGTTTCTAAAGCGTTCAAGCTGGCTGCCAACATAATTGCTCGGCGAGCTCCTCTTCCCGGTGTTCCAGAATTGAATAATGTAGATTCGTCCGATCAACCAGGCGTCATGTGTCCGTTCTATTCATTCGTTCTGTTGAATAAGTACTAATGTCTTTCTCCCTCAGACTACATTAATGATGGAGTCTACGGTGCTTTTAACTGCATTCTATTCGACCACCAGATCATACATCCGTACGTGCTGTCACTCAATGGGTCCTTCCACGTCCCCGCATCGGAACCACGAGGACTCAGCAGTGTATGGGGACCAACCTGTGATTCAATTGACTGCGTGTCTCCCAAGACTACTCTGCCAAGTGCTCTCCAGGTTGGAGACTGGCTTGGCTTCGACAATATGGGCGCCTACACAATCTGTGCGGCGAGCCAATTTAATGGATTTGAACTTAGTAAAATAATCTACACGTTGGGAGGACTCGGGGGTTTTGAAGTGTACCAGACCCTTGTTGCCTTTGCCGCAAATGGGTACGGATTATAGAGTTATATGTTTTTGTATGTCCCGAGGAAGAGTTTGAGTAAGGTTCATCAACGCATGGGTGTGTAATGCAGCCACATGGACTCGGTCCCGAGATGCGATAAGGGCGGCCGTTGTGCAGTTGTCGTTAGGACCATTTGTTCAGGCGATTCTCGGATAGGACCGTCTCGACTCGTGACACTCGACGCCGCGATCACTGTGATCGAGGATCAGACCTCAACTTTTCCAGGCACATTAACGACATCGTCATGATCGAGGACAAATCCAAAACCGGCCCCGTGAGAACCGACTTGCCTTGAACAACGGCTAAAGGCTATACATATCTGGTGCTAGTGGGGACGGTGTCTATGTTCACGGGACCTTCAACGGGTATTTTCTGTTGAAACAAATGCAACATTCCACTACATCCACTACGCAAGGATATCTCAAACTAAGGAGGCCTCGATGGTTCATCCATTATCCGCTCGATCTCCCCGTGGACGCCCGGGTGCTCCAATTCAGGGGATCATGTTCACATGCATGGAACTCCAAATATCACTGGACCTCTTACAGACGCTTCCACTCAGATTAATGCGGTCACGTACATGGCGGCCGACCACGGGAAACAATTATACATGTCAGATATGTACAGGGAACAACTAACCAAAGTTTTCCCCCGGAGAAATAAAGATAGATGTGATCTGTGTTTGGGTGTCTCCGTTTGTAAGCAAAATCACTAGATCTTGCCGAGGGCCTAAGCAATTGTGAAAGGTCAGGTACCTGTCTGATTTCCATTTACGATTCCGCATGGCAACATAGGGCGGCAGCACAGGGAAACATCCTCCATATTCGCACGTGTTTTCAAGACCAATTTAGGGTTGTTCACTTTTTGCTCCAGGATTAAATGTTATGGTTCTGGAAAATCAAACGGACCGACTCCGTCTTCCCCATCTTTCGACATTCAGAACTATTCTGTGTATCTGTGTCTCTGTATCTTTCTGTGTATCTGATCTTCCCGGATTTGTGTCCGACACCCCGGGACTTAAACAAAGATCTGTCTATCAACCGCTTCCGTCCCCCGCTTTTACATATAAGCCCACCCACTTCCAAGACTTGACACCTTTTCGGAAAAAATGTCCTCCAACATGGTACAGGTCAGTGTCTTGGTGCCGCCCTCATCATCCATCCCCTGACTTCCATAATCTCCAAGGATACGGTCCAAACGTCGCCATCGAGTACAGGACCTCGATTTCGACCTTATGCTAGCCCAAATCACCGCGTCACTAAAGGTAGATATATTACTAGCAATGATCCACGAGGTTATATGTATGTTTAGTGTTCTTCCTTGGATCAGACACTGACCATAATGCTATCTCAGACCCGTATACGAGTATCCTTTGAATGGCCAGTGGATAATGATGGATATCGACGATGGGTATATTCTGTGGACCGGGATCTGGAAAGGTGGGTTGACTGTCAACAAAAGTACCTTCACATCAAACTCATCCACACTATTAACAGCGTTGGGAAATTCGAAAGGTACGCCTCAGAACTCCTTGCCTTATTAGTTATAAATACTGTTCTCTTCAGCCGACATTGTCAAGATGATTGACTCTCAACCTGACTTGGCCCCACTGATTCGCCGCGTGCGAGGTGGATACCTTAAGATACAAGGCACATGGATGCCGTATGAGGTCTGTTCTAGTTCTATCATTCTTAGCTGGGAAGACATGAATGCTAATTATACCTTGTTTGTCATCGTCAGGTAGCTCTCAGACTCTCTCGTCGGTGCGTGTATTAATTCATCGCTTGAATACTTGAACTGATCCTCTTTGCAGCGTCGCGTGGCCAATACGGGACGACCTCATTCCCTTGTTTGGGTTAGTCAACTCACTATTGAAGCGCCACCCTGAATAACTTTTTCGTAGTCCGACTTTCCCAAGTACATGTCTCTCCCCTGACCAGCCTGGATTTGGTCAAGTAGTCGCATCAGGGCCTAATCGCCGCCGTACAAGACGAAATCCACAACCAAACACGAGCTTAAATCCTCCGCGAGAGCCGTGGACTGTAGTCACGCCTCATGATCCTGCTCACACTCGCCAACCCCCACCGCCGCAACCTCCATACCTCCACACCGCATTTTATCCATCAAATCGCGACGGGAATTCTCACCACAGCTACCAACACTCTTCATTGCCATCGCCTCATGACGGATCCGCTTCGATTGACGATCCGGCGAGCCCTTCAAGCACATCTCGCAGTTCTGTACGGTATTCGCCATACAATGTGCCTTACCCCATCAGCCGACCATCGCTTGAGGGTCGGAAAGACCTCTCGTTGGATATCCCTTCGTTATCCCTTCGTGACAATGTTCTCCCCCCGCCAAGTTGCAGAATTTCGCCAATGGAACATATAACGCTGCCACCAATCCATTCCCCCCCTGATCTACAACACTCTACATCGCCATATGCGCTTCCCCCAATTTCTGCCATGGAGGATCTCCGAGGCTTGCATGTTAATGACTCAGCCGCGGTCCTGCGACGGTTAAAAGCCGATGATCCTTCATCAGGCGACACCCGCCGTTCAGACGAGCGGCGAAGACTTTTACACCCCACGATCCGGTATGTAGATCCAGTTTCTCCTGAGTTGTTCCTGGGTTGATCGCTTCATCCCCAGACCTCGCGATAGGACAGAATATCATGAGTCCTTTACTTCACGACCCTATCTGGATCACATCTACCGTTCTCATTCGTCATCCGGTAGCGACAGCGATAACCATACTTCCTACTCGACATGTGATCCTTCCCCCATATCCCCTGCAACGCCACGCTCAGCGTCATCGAACAGAGATCATAGTGGCCCCGCTCATCCCTCAGGCCCTATGGCTTCGATTAAGGGTTACGAGCGTTATTATCCACCCCCTCTCGAACAAAATCTGCGTGGACACGACGAGATACGTGTCAGCGATGTGCGACTTGTCGAACATCGTCATTCAGATACTGACGGCGAATCCCATCCACATCGCCCGTGGTAAAATCATATTCTATGCCGGTCGTGAGTGCATGTCATGACTTTTCCCTCGTGTCTTTGCTTCCTTGCGGAGATGCAATATTGATATCCCACATACATAGTCGTATATCAAAGATACCTCACATACTTATTTCTGCCCTAAATTTTATGTCTAATATTGGATTTGTGCATTTTGTGCATTATCGGTGCACTGTGTCACTCTTTTTTTGTTCCTTTGCTGAACGTTTCCTCGATCGATGATGTTAACTGTTTGCCAAAGTCTAAGACCTGCTTGGGGACATTTTGCCGATTTTCTCCAGGTGAAAACCAGGATATATTGTCAGATGTCCCGGAATCCAGAAATAAACAAAGTCACCTAATTTATGGAAATTGGTTAGAGAGAATATCTATGTCTATGTACAACTCACAAAAGTACAGCTCGACAATCGCACCTCACCTGCATGGATATCCGAATGTTAAATGAGAATGGCATGATAATGAGGAAGCATAAGCTCCTCCATATTTTTCTTGAAAGCTTCTAGTAGCACGTCCTCAACTATACCAGATGCATTTGCGCTATACTCATGTGTAACTCGAGCTCTCACGGCCAAATCAAACCACGCTTTCTTCACGGGGAGCCGATCATTAACTGCGTGAAAATCGTAGCGGTAACTGCTATCCACCGTTCACAGGCTTTCGGAGCCGCAAAAACTCCTGTTCAAAGATTTGTCGGCAATTTGTTGACAGTCTATTGATCAAGGCGGGCGTTCTCACTGGTATGTGCGGGAAGGGCTTCCTTCGAGGAAGTAATCAACATCATGCTTGATTCGGCTCTTCCATACACAAGTAAAGAATGGCCTGCACATCTGTGGCCGCCGTAAGTTCATTGTGTGGACTTATGTATCCTGTCGTGTAGTTACGCAGACGACGGGTCAGGTTGTGATGTGCATTAGTTACATATTTGGGGTACCGGCCCTTGGGGCCATGATGTATTATTTCAGGGGTGAGAGTGATCCGGAAACAAGGAACGAGGTGGTCAGGGGCGATTTCGACGTCGACACGCTCTCATCGGACAGCTGCCATGTGATGTAGACCAATAGTAGAAATCATGAGGTCACCTGGTGCTTCATAAGATTCTGACATGGAAGAATTTCGACACCCATGGTCCATCGTCAGCTCTCGCGAATGATCCATTAGATAGAGATACTATGTAAATAGCACAAAAGGATAGTACAACCATGCTAGTGGTCCAAGATTACAGACTACAAGGGTTTATGAGTCGGTAGTTTGAGGTGTACGGTTGACCACTTACCCGGCAGCATGCATAAGCAGATATCCTACGGTGGAGACAACCTGTAATGAGTTGATCATCAGGCGCAACATGTGCTGCGAAGTCGGAGCTTACGATTGTAGCCACTATGCTTGCCGGCACCCCGTTTTTCAAGAAGTCGACATTTGATAAATAAAGCTCTCCAAGCTCATCCTCCTGGGTAGCGCTATATATTTATATGCCGGCAAAAGGAGATGGAAAGTTTGTCAGCTGCGCAAAGAAGAAAACATGAGAACGTAACGGCACTAACGCAGTTTGATTAGGAAACCCTGAAACAGGCATTCCCATTCCAGCCGAGCAGATTAG
This sequence comes from Termitomyces sp. T32_za158, assembly GCA_018857265.1. Classification (NCBI taxonomy): domain Eukaryota; kingdom Fungi; phylum Basidiomycota; class Agaricomycetes; order Agaricales; family Lyophyllaceae; genus Termitomyces; species Termitomyces sp. T32_za158. The sequence goes on along the minus strand of JABAJZ010006982.1, from coordinate 9,607 downwards.
TGCAGTGACAAGGATAAGTATGTTCTGATGGTTCCCGGGCAAGTTGTCGCCCACTTTCTTGACGATGGGAACGAGCAAAACACTAGCGATCGTGTGACTTATGAAAGTGGATATAATCTAAGACAGAATCAGCGCACAAATGTCACAAGAGATCGGCAGAGACAAACCAATACGACGGGAGAGAGGATTAAAACCACGCCATATAGTGACACGTCTTGCACGAGATCATGAACGAGACCATCTACAACATCTAAAAGGCCACTTGACATCACGCCTTTACCAAGAGCAATTCCGCCCATGGCTAAAAAGACAATGGTCCACATGAACTGCTCAAAATCATCCTGTAGGTAGAGTCAATCATGAACAAAACCGAAAGTGAAATGAAACGGAACATAATCATCCTAACGTACCTTCTTTAAGACACCCGTTGTGAAAAACGCTACAATAGGAATTATCGCAATGACACCCATATCACCGACATAAGGCTCAATCTGGTGGGCCACACACCACAATCCAATAGTCACCAAACACACAATGGTCACCCACCACTGCTTGTGCGTGAAGCGTTCACGCGTCGGTCGGATTTGCTTGATCTCAATCTCGCCATCGCCGTCAGGAGCACGAGCCGGTCGATAGGACACGAGGAGCATACCCCAGATTAGGAAAATGGAGATGGCAGACACGGGTAACGCAACGGCGAACCAAGTCGCCCAGTCTATGGGATTGTCCATTTCATGGAGGGCAATGATATTTTGTGGCGACGAAATTGGCGAGCTCTGTCCCCCAATGTTGGCCGCGAGCGCAATGGCGAGCTACCGGCCAATATTTTACATCCAACTGAAGGGTTCGACGACGTCACAGATTACTTACGATAAGGCACGGTCCGAAAGCCGACTTGGGAGGCAAGTTTCGGAGGATGGGCTGTATAGTGACGTCGGTACCTTAGATACATAGTGTTCACGAGAATCATATAAACATGGGCTTACACGGATCAAGGTGAAGCAGAGAGTGGGTGCTGCGACGTTACTAAGAGGGAGAGATATTAATTAGGATTCCTGTGGCACTTGGACGAACGGTAAGTTATACCTGATCCACATGCTCGCAAAACACGAGACACCCATGAACGCCAGGAGAACGGTGCTAGGCTTGGTCCCCGCGAGGCTTAGGACCTTTGTGATCAGTACACGATCGATGTTCATTTTACTCAATGCAGATGAGATTGTGAATCCGCCGATGAGTAGCATAATTGTCGGAGAAAACATGACAGAGAAAACCCATCTGGTAATGCCAGATGAACATTCAGTGAGATTATCAAAATCGGAGTGTCTACGAACTGAGTGGCTTCGGGTCTCGAAAGAACATCTCCCTCGTTGTTTCGGATCACCTTTAACCAAACAAGGAGGAGTGGTACGAATATCGACGTAACAAACAGTGGAATAGCCTGCCACGATGATGAAATCCCGGATCATTACCGCAAAGGAGGTCACTTACTTCTGTCGCCCAAAGGAAAGTACAAAGCATGAGAATAGCAAAACATCGATTAGCTTCCAGGGTCTCCAGGACCTGAACATTCAACAACGTGACGAAGATGATACCAGCGATAATCTTATATATCATCTTTTTTGTGACCCGTATCGTTCCCAAAGGGGTTGATACGAAGAAGAGACCTGGCCCTGGTGGCTTGAGCAAAGCCCCTATGGTCAGCGGCTCGCCTTCGACATCGCCCCGCCGCTGCTGGGCGATCATCTGTCGCCACACAGTGTCGCGCTCCCATGCAATATTCTCACGCTGGTGTAGTTTGAGCTGCTGGGATGCAAGTCGTCTGTCGCCATTGGTAACACATTTAGTATAAAGATCAACGAGGCGAATCCGTGCGTCTTCAAGTCTGTCTTTGCTCTCGCGCATGAAAGGATACGATGTCTCGACAACGTGATGCATATATCGATCTTTAAGCTGTACAATGTCAGCATTGAGATTAACTCGGTCGAAAGCCGTGACAGACGTACCTCGGAGTACGTGACTTTGTCGTATTTCTTGAGGATTTTGCGAAAGCCAGAGTAGTTGACCTCGACATAAGACTTGAGGTTTGCAACAGCGACGTACGACGTAGTGATCTTACGCTTGAACAGCAGGCGAATATCATAAGCATAGTCCGACTTCGAACTCCAGATAGTTTGAATTTCAGGGACAGAGGCAGCATTGGTGATGATGCTGTCACGAAGTGTGTCTCCGATCTTGCTCGCTAACCTAGACACAGAGCCACTAATCCCTTCATTATCTACTGTGTCGACAGACGAAATGCTTAGCCGGTGAGCGCGAACAGATGAACTTGGATCGCGCGCTTGAGCTTCAAGAATATGATGAGAATGGGGCCACGGAAAGGCGAGGGTCCGCGACTCACAAGTATTATGTCGCGTAGAGGATATTTGACGCCGTCGCCTCTCTGGACTCCGTGAAATACTTTCATCGTCCTCTTCATCGTCTTCATCGGGGTCATCGTAATAGCGATCGTCAAGCCCGGCCGCTTCTTGTTTCTGTACCAACTCTTCCAGCTCGGAGACTTCTTCCAGAAGCTCCTTCTCCTGAACATGGTAGAACAAGTCAATCTTCTCCAACTCCTTGTTGAGCAAGGGCTCGAACACCGCATCGGTACCGGTCTGGCCCATAAGGAAATCGTGCTCATTGGCTTCAATATCGCGATACGGGCGGCTTTCTACATGTTGCTCCTTTTCCAATCGATAAATATGCGTCTTCAAAGAGTCATAACTGGTCCAAAGTGGCATAGCTTTCATCCTCCACTCTGGATTATGTTGGTAAAACTTACGATATGTATTCGTCCCACCAATCTGAGACTGCGTTAAACTTCAAAGAAGAGCTCAAATACGCGTTAGGAGGATGCTACTGAGCTTGAGGTCATCTGACCGTACACATACCTAAATTTCATCTTGAGATGTAGTGACAATCCCTGAGTATTATGTTGCTTCGGACGCAACGGTCTGAGGGGGATAGTCTCCAATGTGGACCGTGATGAGATGGTGAATTGATAAAAGAATGGTTAAAGCCAATCCAGTCAAGAACCTGACGAGTAAAACCCGAAATGGGCGAGTAACGAGGAAGACGCGTTGAATCCACGTGGCCGCCCTCGGCACGGCCTATTCGGCCGGTCATTTGAACGTCAGCTGTTAGAAGTCATTTTCCAACAGGACTTATTTGGCTATCTCGAGGGTCCATTGTATGAACAAAATCTCGTGTAAGGAAAATCTGCATACAAAGCAGGAGAAGGATATGGAAGATCCACAAACGTCAAACCATAAAGTGCTTTAACTTCTGCATTTGTATTCACGTCAAACCCTCGTGGAGTCGGTTATCCGGAAAAAGTCCCTTTTGTAAGTAGCAAGACATCGATAAATAAGTATCATGGTCGTGTCAATGTGAACGTAAACGTGAGAACTCCTTTGTCCTTCCAATTCACAAAAACCTCACAAATCGTGTGCTTCACGAGTTTTGTCGATTCTGGGTCCCCAGTCGCGTCAAACACCACAAAATGAATCTTCTGCAGCTCCCGGAACTGCGGAGACTCCAGGAGATGGGCTATGCTCATCAAAGTCGGTTTATCCAGGTGAAACTGGCGCGAGGAGGCAAATGCAAATTCGAGATGTGTCAATGTTGGTGGGTGAGTCTTGGGTAAGTCTCTGAGAATCAACGGTATCCAAGGAAGAAGCGATAGAACACGCTTCGACGATCCAAGGCTTAGTTGTTTAAGTGATGTCGTATATGATAGATCTAATTCACTTATTGCTGCGTCGGGGTATGTATCTGCCATTGAACGCTTTAGTATGTCTTGAGGACAGTATATGAGCCGATTGGTACGCACGAATCGTCTGAGTGGCGAGTTGCAGACGATGCAAGGATGGCCCGAAGAAAGGTAATATGGCCGCCACCTCGTGATTCCGTCCTGACATGAATATTATTAGGTCGGCGAGATCCCCAGCGGAAACTTTGGACTCGTCAGCCACACAATCCCATCGCAGGCGTTTGTTCAAAGAGAAGTCTCGAGGACAGCGAAGTGCCAGACCGTAGGACCCTGGCGGGACAACATCTAAAATGGTAGGTGTTTGGGATTGCAACATGCAATCGACATTCTCTAACACCAAGTGGCGTAGTCCTTGGAAATTCTCTAAGAACGCGACCAATTCGATGCGGGTGTAGAAGCTGGTCTGCAGCAGTTCCAGAGTAGAAACCGCTGATAATCCAGACAGAGACGGGGCCTCGAGGGGTGGTGTGGTCCAAACTAAATTCCGCAGAGAGAACTCCCTGATATGCCTGGGCGCTGACAAGGCCCTCAAAATTTGCTCGATCGCTGTTATCCTCTGCACATCCCATGTAGGCAGTGCGCTGGGCGGTCCAAGGATGTGAATGCTTTTGACAGATGGAATCACAGCCGACGCAGAGAACTCGCTTTTCAGGAGTTCTGATAAGAATAAGACAGAGCCCCAGGCAAGATTTACTTTGGCAAACTTATACTTGTAGCTGTAAAGGCGCCATGATGTGCAGACGGCACTACATTGCGATAGTGAATGAAGATCGTGAGACAGGTGATCTATGATTGCGTATTGCAGCTCGATTGGGAGAGGGATGTCGTCGTTGGCAAAAGGCGCCATGATGGCTGGAGCTAGGTCTTGTGGGAGGCGTCTCCTTTGTAAAGAAGTATGGGAAATGGTCGAAGGCGCCTGTCGAAGAGGACTTTTAAGCGCTTCTCGCTCCCTATAAAGTCGGCGGATTTTCAATCGAATTGAAACTCACAGCCCTGAGGCATGATGGACAGGTTTATCGGCGGTGAAGATCTGATACTGGTAAGAGTCTGAAGATTACATCTTCGAGGTATTGGATGGAAATCAAGATGACTTCAGTGTTAACATCAGGGTATTGATAGTTCCCGAGCCCCACGCCAACGATGATTGTATTGCCATACGCTGACGATTTCAATTGAGACAGCCATGCTGAACGGCCTCAAACACACCCTGACAGACAGCCTCGTACTTTCAGGTCCAGGATTTTGCGTGTCATTTCGTCGTTGTGTCGGACACGAAAAAGATCTTGCATCGGCTCGATCCGAAGTGCGCCATCAAGATCTTATTGACTGGGTCAATTTCTTTCCCCGATCCCTTACTCATCGACCGTTCTTCGACGGAAAGCCATTATCTCAACCATGGCCAGCCAGACAACTAATCTCTATGAGATAGACTCTACGCCGCGATTCCAAGAACTATTATCAGCAGATCTGCAAAGGATATCTCTTCTCAACTTCTGGGCACCATGGGCCGAGCCATGCAAACAAATGAACGAGGTTGTGAAGGAGCTCGCAAAAAAATACCCAAAACTACTTGTACTCAATGTGAGCCAGAATCTGACATCCTCTTCAACGATTTTTTTCATGAGGTCAATGCAGATAGAAGCAGAGACACATTCAGAAATTGCAGAATCTTTTGACGTTGAAGCTGTGCCTCTTTTCGTGGTTCTACAAGTACGTCATCCAGTTCCGCTTCTCGCCCAGGTTCTGAATTCCAACAGGGCCACACTCTCCTCGAGCGCATATCAGGTGCTGATGCACCAAAACTGACGCAGGCAATCGCGACACATACAACTGGTCTTGTTGTCCCCAAACCCCAGTCTGTGACAACCCAATCACCAGCCCCTGCTTCAGATGTTTCAGAGACAGAGAAAACTGAGACGCCAGAGGAGCTTGAGAAGAGAATGCGTGGGCTGATGAATCAAAGCAAGGTCGTTTTGTTTATGAAAGGCAGTCCGGATGCGCCGCGATGTGGTTTTTCGCGCAAGATTTCTGCACTGCTAAAGGAGAACAATGTTGAGTTCTCACATTTTGATATCCTGACCGATGAGGCGGTCCGCCAAGGTCGGTTGTAGCTTTGCGAAACGGACTTGTAATGAGCTTGTACTGAAGATAATCTAGGACTTAAGAAGCTCAATGACTGGCCAACATTCCCACAACTCATAGTCAAGGGCGAGCTAGTTGGGGGGTTGGACATCGTCCAAGAGATGGTGGATAATGGTGAATTGAAGGAAGCCATCGCCTAAGTCGTTATGTTCTTCTCTGTTTATTAGATTTTGATTTTCACTAGTAAGTATCTACTTGCTAGTTACAATGCAGTTGTGGGACAAGCGATATACCTCGATCGTCTATGAGAAGACGATTACGTAAGCCGAGGAAAGCGGTTTCCAGAATTTCCAGGAAGACATATGTAAGGGGAACTATCGCATAGTCCATGTGAAGCAGTTTTGACATGTGAGTACTTGCGCCGGGCTGTGCAAAAAATAGATCATACCCTTTAACGCAATATCAGCGATGATCCACACAACGAGATGGTAAGCATCGCCACAACATTAACCTAACTCGGGGTTGCTGTTGATTATGCTGACGGTGTTTCAAACATCATTCTCTCTCGCTCTACAAGTCCGAACCTAACCAGGTTAGAACGATCGCCGCGGCTGAATCCCATCTGTGAAGTGTCTATCAGGCTTCACCGTCATCCCATCCATGCTGGGGAAGAACGAGGCCTGGTATTTTTTTGGCTCGCCAACTTCTTCCTATGTAGTTGACACACACGACGGACTTCGCAGAAATGAACCATCTACCTAAACACTGAACGGCTTTGGATATCACCATGTGTACGTCGTGCCTTTCGTCTTTGTATCGATATAATCTTCTTCCCATACAATTTGTAAGCAATTCATTTGGAATTCCGTTCTTTTTCAGCCAGGACCCCAGAAAAGCGCAGGCGCCAGCTTCTCTTCGTCAACTTCCCTCACACTAGATGGTCCTCTTTCTACCTTCTTCCTTTTTTTCCCGTCAAGCACGAAATGGAAATGCGCCATCAAAATCCGCACAACACTCCCTTACAACGCTCCCTTCTTGCCGTTTAACCATATTAGTTCCTCACAGATGAAGCGCTGATTCCAACTCGCCGTCGCCCTCGAGCAATGTCACATCGCTCAAATGCCTCGGATAACCGCGCATAAAGATTGAACATAGATCATTTGATTTGTGCTACGGAGTTATCAACCTACGGGTTCGTATGACAGATCAAAGGTACGGTAAGGTAGAGCTCAACTCAAATTTTATAAGAGGATGTTTCCTACTTTGATCTTAGTGCCCGCATGAGCTGCTACTATTAATATAGAATAATGTCATTCAACCCGTTCGATTTGCGAAAAGCTGCGTCGATCTTCACACATTCACATGTGGTCATGGTCTCACGATCTTACTGCGGCGTTACTCCGATTTACGCCATCATTCGACGAGTGAGTGGGTCATTTCCCGCCATGCTAGTGGAAGCCTTCAAGGGCTCGACGTGGGGCAAGTTATCTCAAGTAACCTCCTATTTAGCTGACCGCATGAAGACAACGAATGATGGTATTTGGCCAAATCAACGGGTACATCATGGCCATATCGCATTGATGTCGAAAGCAACCGGATGACACAAGCGTAGGATGTGGCATTCTTTTCTCCGTCTGGACTTCACTCGAGGCCTCATTAACTTTGTTATAGCTTACAAAAAGACGAGATCGTCCTCTTTGGTTCCAAACAATGTGGATTTTGAGCAACGAAGGCGCATGATTGCGTTGTTCATGTACTGACACAACCCACAGAGCTCAAATACACTGTCGTGACGTTTAGACGGTTTTCACTCCTCGAATTCCTATAAAATTCATGATGGACCTAGCAAAGGCACGGAAAAGAAAAAGGAGCCTCAGTGCGTGTTCGGACAGGTCAACAACCCATGAAGTCTAACCGAATACTCGAAGTCTTCAAATAACCCACTTGCGCTATCTGTCTGGCTGCGGTCTCAAAAATATAGCCCAGTCGTCCAATGCCAATAGAAAATTTAAGCTCCGTGTAGGAAACAAAATTTGAAAGGCTGGAATCTTTTGAAAGCGAAGAAACGAAGACACTAACGTCGCACTTTGGTCGACCCCTTATGAGAGAGCTCCACGAGGGAATAACAAAATCGCTGAACAATCTCCTGGTTCAATCTATGCAGATCCTTCAGAGAAATCTTTTTCAAGGCCCAGTACTTGCTACACAGCAAAGCGCCTGTGTTTTGAATTAAAGTGAAAGTACAAAAAATTAACATGAAGGCGTCAACCTTTCGGAGCAACGATCATTCTCTACCGAATTAGGCCTTGAATATATACGATGCCGGCGGCGACATCAGGAACCGGTACGGGGATAGGTCTGGCTAGGTAGCTCTGGGACAAGGAGGATAAGAAGCGAGCGACGACAGGGGATGCGTGCTGTATGTGCTGTAGCGGGAGGATACCAAGTTGCTGAGGTGTGAAGCCGTTTAAAGCCAGCCGCCCGGACGGAAAGGCGAGAAGACTGACTCGACTGGTCAAAGCACAAATCACCACATTGTCAGGTCTGGAGAAGGTGAGAGTATGATCCAAATCACGATTATACTCTTGCCCCATTAGTAGATACTCTAGTGCCATAGGCTTCTGACGTCTAAAGTATAGGGTCAGCATCATGTCATATATTCGAGATGGTTTTTGAGAACACGAAAATCTACATGAGATCGTTGTACTCGGCTCAGCAAAATTGCGGTTCGACGAATCCCGCGGGTGATTTGATATCTTATGCCACTTGCCTCGGATTGCATAAAGACCTCGTTGGATTTTCTATGCAACGTTTTCTTAAAGGACTTTTTACTCACCTGCTCCTTGATGGCCGATGTCGGGAGAACTTGATTTCTGAAAGCCCCGATCTCATCTAATTCAATTGTTGAGTCACACTCTCACTATGTACTTTCCACATACCTTTTGGATATAATTCCTTCGAACCCCACTCTTACATCAGCTTATCCTTGTGTGGCAAAACTAGGGAACACGCCCCTGAGTGCACAATTTTAGCTCACCTTTATCAGGGCTAGACCCTCCTACATTAGGGGAGTAAAACGTTTGGCCGATGCTCACGTTCGTACTTCCCTCACCTACACTCGATTTGGGTATCAGGACCAGGACCCTTCAGAAGCTGACAACATTGAACAAATGCGGAGTACCTGATCATCTTGCTCGGGGTCTGCCTATTTTGGGCTAGAACTTCGCGATGTATCTCCGAAATCAATTGCTTATGGTTTACATACATGCAGACGAGCTCGCTGTCTTAGCAAACTGATGGAAGATTAACAACGATGTCCCAGCGTTTCCTCATGCTCTTTCACTGGCAGCTAGGTAAAGGTATTTTTTTCTATCTGTTAGTCTCGACGGTTGGGAGTAATCAGTTCTGCTTGATTATTGTGGCGCCAAGCCGTGGGCTCTTATTTTGCTCTACAGCACTAACAGTCCAATGGAATCGACGTGTTTGTTCTGCCGCTCTGAAGGCGTACCCTGCAGACCATGAACCAGAAATAATCACAGTTTTGTTCTTTTTACAATAGTCAAGTAACGCCGCCTACTGAGCCAATTCCTTCTTTCCCTTGCCTTTATAATTGACCCAACAAAGCAATAGCACATTGGATCGACGCGCATTAGCCGTCCGGATCAGTTCTATCCTTTCATTTCGTCCTTCAACACCTTGGCTCTCTCTTCG
>JABAJZ010006981.1:0-17907 GCA_018857265.1 Termitomyces sp. T32_za158 | reverse complement strand
CGCTTATGGTCATGTGAAGTGACGACCTGTGACCTGCCGACTGAGGGGGGGTGCCGACTTCACAGTAGGGGATAGTAGGTTGAAGAGATTTTGGTCGCGTGTTCAGATGAATAATGGATCTGATTTTGTTTGTTCTTACATTGGGACGCACTCTTGCGTTTCACGAATCCCGTCGGCACTCACGGATTCCATGAGCCTTGGCGTGCGAACCTTTCACCAATAAATCATCTCAAGAAAAAGGAAAGTCAATCCCTCGTCAAGTCGAGCGAATCGCCGATGAATTTGCCCTACCTAGTACTTACTCCTCTGAGTCCCAGCTCGACAACAGAGCACGGTGTGGCCCCTCGATTTCCCCTTGACACAAGTCCTTCAGACAAGATATTTTAGGGAGTACAATGGGTCAAGTAGCGGGCTCTTGGAGGGTGCCCGTCCTGTGTTTTATCTTATTCTGACCTTTTAATTTATCTGTGGCGTACAAATATGGACGCGTTCTCAAGAGGCAATGAGAATTAAGAGGAACAACTGAGGCTTTTAATGTGTATTGGGCGGATTTACGTGCTGAAATAAAATAGTTCTGAGCTCCTTTAGAAGACGGATGAAATTGTTTTAGCAAGACATGTTACTCAACCATCACACCACGAACCCAAGAGCAAGCTCGATGAACCAAACAGCTAATTGTTCATCTTCAAGCCACACAGATGAAGGGAAACCCAATTAAATCGAGGAAAAGTGCTGGAGATAGGAACCATGCAATCAACTGAGACTGATTAGTACGTCACCGTGCCCACCAGAAAATATGTGATCAACGCACCCAGTGAGCCTGTACCCCTGTAAGGCATGTCCATGAAGACAACTACGGAAGTTACTTCGCTGTAGAGCATTGCCCTAATCATCATTCACAGCAGCAGGGCAGGAGTCCCCTTTTTTCTTCTCACACCTGCATGAATGATCTAGACGAATGCTTCAAGGCGCGATGTGACACGTCAAACACACTGCTTTTACGCGTTGAATCAATAGCACTATTATTGATACAACTCACAGCATGTCCCAGGCTCGCGTTTAGTTCTTGAGTGACAAACCGATCTGCTGACAAAAGCTCACACCTTTCGCATAGCGCTGCTCGTCACGTCCCCGTTGCGCATGACGTTGTGACCAAGTGCTCACGGTAGTATCTCGCTCCAAATACGGTGAATTGCAGAGAACCGCCACGATTACGGATCGGCAAAGTTGAGCGACGACGATGACGAGAGATACTCGTGCTGCGTGAAATCCACCGGCGCACACTTGGAGACGTCCAACTCGATGGGCGTAATCGCAGTGATATCAAAGTCGTTGGCACCAAGGAGCTCAGGGTGAGTGTCCCGCTCTGCCGTGGGTGGCACTGGTGGCGGGGCAGCAACAGGGGACTCCCACACAAACGCAAACTCATGTTAGAGCTGCATCTCCATCTGCACGCCTAGGTCGATGTCAAAGGGGTACTCTGTGCCAGGCGACGAGGGGCCGGAGGACGCGGGTGAGAGCACGTGTTGGGTGTAGGGCTCCACGGGTATGTCGAGCGGGTGGAGGGTGTCGCGGTGTCTTGGGAGGCCGGCCATCGAGAACATGAAATCAGGCGACTGCGGGGGGTAAGATTGTATGAAATGAGATAAGATGACGACTCACATAGTTGAATAGAACGGCAGCGCGGCGTGAAATCATGGGAAGGAGCGATGGGGATGTGGGGCACGACGGGGGCATGTGACACAACGCAGGGCTGTCTACCGTGTGGGCGATGGGAAAGGCGAACGCGCGCAGGTTCGGGGAGGATGATCGTGAGGGCAGGCGGATGGAGCTGTGGATCTGTGGTAGAGACTTCAAGTGCCGGCGTCGTCGCGGTGTCGCGGGTGCGCAGGGCAGGCATTGTGCGTTCTTTTGGCGCAGACAATTCAAATCCCAACTTTTTATACCGTCCTAGTATAGATTTCGTGAAGGACTTCAGTCTCGCACTGCAACCTCCTTCATCCCCATAATCGCTCATCGACGACGTGTTACAGTCTTTACAAATACGTTCGCTTCCCGAGTCCTTTTCCTATCGATTGTCTGAAAGTCGGTAACAGGGAAAAATTCACTGTTCATTTCTTCCGTTGCACTTCTTCCGCGATCTTGTTCTTATTTCTTATAGTCCTCTACGTCGCTACAGTTTTCCGTGGTGGGAGCAACGTCGTCTATCTCTTATTACATGGTAACGTGGATAGTAAAGTTAACGATGTAAAGGTCGCAAAGGGTATCTTACAAGTGTTTTATTTCCGCGTGTCATCTTTTTGATGACATAGAATGCACGCAAAAGTGCCTGCAATGACAAGGAGTCGCGCTCACTACGGAGTTAGCTGACGTAGTCGATGTTCCTGTTGCACGAAGGACGTACTCCAGAAGATGTAGAGTAGGAACAACAAGACAGCACACGACACGTACGGTGCGTATTCAGTCGAGTGCCTCGTGTGGTTTCCCTCGAGGATACTCATGGAGCCGTAAAAGAAGGGGACGGCAAATGGTGAACATCTGAGAAGCGGTGGAGGGTGGTCCCACCCGGCGTCAGCACGAACTGGTCAAGCACTACCTATGCGAGGGTGAGCAGGGTGTTTGGTGCGAGCGTGGAGACTTAACCGAGCGACGAGCGTCCGCGTTGGCGCGAATTAGAGCCAGTTAAGGAAGCTGTACCACCACACTGAACATAACGCTTCAAGACAATCACGGCAACGGTTATACACCAAGCGCTAGACCCAAAACTCGTTCAGGTATCTCCCAGATGAAACAGAGCCAGAAAGCGAGGCTGTCCGTCTGACACAAACAGCAGCGCGTGCATTTCTAACCTATTACAAGGAATTGATGGAACGTTATGAGTGGTTGGACATGAGCATCGGGATCGTCGACGCTGGAACCGCCGTCCTAGAACGGCGGAGCGTTTTTTCTGTGATACGCCGGGGGAGGACGCGTGGCCGGGTGGGAAACGTCTGCGAGTTAGATATGTCTGGGTAGGGGGGCTGTAGTACGTCTCTGGAGCGTGCAGGAGGCGATTCGATGGGTTTAGGGTGCCCGCGTCTTAGGGCTTGAAGGAAAGAAGGGAGCAACCTAGATGTAATGCGTACTCGGGCCTGTGAGTGCGGAAATGGATTGAGGAAGCTATACATGTCAGGGGTAAGCTGTCTGGAAGAAGGGGGTACTCACACACTGCTGTACAGTTTGCAAGGAGGTATGCGTGGCGGCATACCTTTGAGGTCCATGCTCCGGACGAGTCAAGGTATAGTGCGACAACTGACATGGAAGGCCGGTATAACACTCGAAAGTATCGCAGATGGTTGCAGTCCCGAGTTGGAGGAAAATGTCGGGGTCCAAGCTCGGCCTCAACGCCATTAAGAAAAAAAGCCAAGTATTCCAGAGGTAGTATTTAGGTGAATGACGCAAGGTTTTCGTCAGCAGATGCACAACGACAGCTGGGATGATTTCTGGGGGAAAATGAGAAATGGCCTTTCAAACATTTACTATATGGGTGGTGAGAGTAGGATGACGACCCGCTTGTCTTGAACTAGAGAGAGCACAGTGGAGATGATACGAATCGGACCAGCAGGCGTGTAGTATTCCTCGTACTCGGGGCAGAGCCACAGTTGTCCGGATTCTGTCTTTCTGTGTCCTCATTTTGAGACTTTCCCCCTCACCATTCGTTTAAAAGGCGCACGCTACAGTGATGATGTCTACGCTGGACGGAAAGTGCAAAGTCCGAAGGCATCTCGCGTACATCGGAAGAAATCACCGCGACAGTTGGAGAGACATGCATGAATTGCTGATTAATCCATGGTGGAAAGGCAATAAAGATGTAAGCACCCATGTTTACTTGCTTTATGGAAGAGAATCGGTATCACCCATGATCAGGGGTTAAGACTACTTCGCACCGCGGGCATATTCGAGACAAGGCCCTGATCCGCAGCTTGTTCATCACATGAATACGCAACTGCAGCATTTTCTGGACTGTTTCGTGGTACCTTTGTTTATATTTGTTGGAACACAAGGGAAAGTCAGTCTCTGAATGAACTTTTTAAATAAATAACTGGTTACAAAATTGAGCTAGACGCGTACAACCACTAAATGACACAGTATGTCAACAGTTTGCATAGGGACTATCCCAAATTCTCCAGTTTTCAGACTCAGCCCATGGTCCACAGTCCTGATATCTCTGAAAGAAGGAACATCAAAACGAGAGGAATCAGCATGTTCACACCCGATTGGAACATGCCGTGGGTGTTGTAATGTTCTACTACTTATTGTGACAGGTGTGCTGAGGCATAACTTCCCTGCGTCTTCACCTGGGTGAAGATCACCAAACTTTGCTTCATTTCTCTGTTGAAGAATTGAACAAATAGATTCGTTTTCAGACGTGGAATGATGGAGAAGAGAAAGATTTGAGAGCATGCAGCGGATATGAATGGGGGAATCACAAATGCTTGGTGGTAAGCATGATGACAGTGGGATGTGGCTTATTTGACGAGCCGAGACAATCATAGTGTTGGAAATGCAATTGACGGCATAATCCGTTATGTCCTTGATCAGGAAAGCGATAACCTCATTGCAGTGGCCATATTCAGGCTAGGAACGGGGGATGGTTATTTTGGAGATTGAACGGAATTTTTGGAGGCGATGGCAGTGGCTCTGTACCTGCGCCTGTCACGAGTGCGAGTAGAAAGATTTCAATGAGGCCTATCTATTAATGGACTTAACAACTCAGATCTAGATCACGACTAATATAAAAAACTGGATGACTACCTTATGAAGACAACGTAGTGAAATTGAGAGTAGGTAGTATGCCATAGTCAGAAATCAATGCTCAAGGTATTGAATGAACTCAGTATGCAGGAAGAACCATAGAAAGACATCAGCTTCTGCTCCCATGGAAAAACGAAAGCAGGCCGTTCGGATGCTCATCCCTACCCTGCACATCCTCAATAGACATCTCTACCCGTAACTTCAAGAGCTCATCCCAAAGGTGAGGTTGTCTCCCATTCCGGCTCTTTAATAATCCTGCTACACCTTCAAATTGCCTTCAAATGCCTGAATCTCTCCTCTACTTTCTCATCGGATGACTAACCTGCAAGAACCATAGAGCGTCATCGCTTGGAAAACATATGTCTAGGGAAAACCTCACGAGGCTCTCGATCGCATACGCGCTGTACGTCTCGTCTCGTCTCGTCTCATTTCTATCGTACACTCACGCAGTCTCCAGATATATTTCTCCACCCCCGTCCGCAACTGGTCAGGAGCCTGTATCTCCGAGGTCGACTCATCCACTAACCTCACGTCACGTACAACTTCAGGGGCGTATTCCTTCCGATGCAAATACTCAATTTCGCAATCGTACCGCCTCACTTGAGCTTTGTAGTCGTCAGCGCCATCAGTCTCTCTGGAGCATTCTGACGTTGTCCGGCTGTATATTACATTCAAAGAATCAGTTTGGGCATTCGTTGCTCGGCCAACAATGGTCAAGCAACCTATGGCTTTGGAAACCATGGATGTTCTGAGTCATGGATAGGTACGAGTACAAGTAACCATGGTACTGAGTTTCTGACTGCTTAGGTCGACGGACAGAAGGAAGACCAGGATAAGCAGACCAGGAGGTAAAGGGCAGCGCCATGCTATTGTCATAATGCATCAATGGGGTAGTGGTAACCTGGGTCGTTGCCATACATAAAAGTAACAGTTGGTCGACCCGCCCATGTAAGAGCGCGCAATTGTTTTACGTGCAAAGACCTTCATTTCATGTCATAAACGTTTTGGCACTTTGTGGTCGAGAGCACATCGCGGCACTTCCAAATGCCTGTTCAATTGAATTGGTCAGCGATTGTCATTGATATATTATTGTAACCGATTCATGATAACGACACTTTACTGGCCAGACCGAACATCGTTCTTCTCGGTGCTTCGTTGTTGACAGGATACTTATTCACAGTTTTTCTGGCGGCTCTTCCTCTCATTCTGTCGCTGACTACCTGCCACTTGATGTCAAGACACTCTTCTCATGGTCTTTCCCCGTCGTCTCTGTCTACACTGCGGTACCCGCCTAGAGAGCGAATCAGACTCTGTCACGTCGACATGGATGTAGACGTGGACGTGACATCGAGGTGGGCGCTCCACCTGCCGCCATCATGCAAGCCGGCAGCGGAGACAAAGACGAGGATAGGGATGACATCGAGGACGCCGAGGGCAAAGAGAACTCGGCAAAGTCAAATCCAAACGACGCATACCCTCAGCCGCAGCCGCCACTTCTGGTTCTTCCCATCTCAAAACCACACTCAGGATGGACCGACTCGCCCCTCGTCGAACGGAGCAGCCGAAGACCAAACACCCGCTTACGTCGAGACAAGCTGCGCTGGATACATAACGTGGTACGCCCGTGGTGAACGTGTCATTTGTCTAGCCTCACCCTTCGTCACCTTGCCGTGCGCGCAGCCCCATCTCATTTGTCAAAGGGTAACTGCGGCGCTCTCCCTCAGTGAGGGCGCGCGTCACGTGGGTTCGGCTACGCCCCTCCTTTAAATACAATTTGTTTTTTCTCCGCCGCACCTCAGTTCGTTTCGCATTAGCGTGCACGACACTGAGGTGTGTATCTTTCAGGTTACTTAATTACCCTACACTTACTCATTCCGATTACCTAGTTGCTATCTGTTTATCTAGGTAATAAACATTACAGTTCGTTTCGCATTAGCGTGCACGACACTGAGTTGCTATCTGTTTATCTAGCAACTGCACGTTAATCGTGACACTTCTCCCCTGTCTTCGTCGGTGACCCAAGTCTGAGATCCACCAACCCATGGTCCTCCGCATACATCTACCTCGCCCAACCCATCTATCCGCATACATCTCCTTCCTCTTCGCTCCGCACGGCGGAAGCGCTAACACATGAGACACCAGTGCGCGCCGAAGAGGGCAAAGCAGAGCGCGAAGAGCCCGAGAAGGACACGAGGATGATTATGCGCTGAGAGGTGGTGCCCGAGCGCCGTGCCATCGGGTTGGTGGACAGGCCTGACGAGCCTGACGAGCCGACGGAGGACGAGCTTGGGTTGAGGAGATGAGGAGGTTGAGCACGCGGACTGTGTTCGATTCCGCGAGCGAGTGCGGTTGTGGAGTCTGTTATACCCGCCAGGCCGAGAGCTGGGCTTGATGTCCCTCACTGCGGAGTCTTTGTTGGTGGTGGAGAAGACGCGCGAGTTGGTTGGGACGACGAGCAAAGATTTTGCAGCGATACACTGGGAGAGATGTGAGTTTTCTTGGAAAAATAAAAACAAGCGCCACTGACAAGATCCGGCGTTTCAATGTTGGCCTGGAGCCGACGCTGACGTCGACCGGCGTGGCCATCGCACGCACATGTTGTGCACACTGCTCCAGACGACCTTGTGCGGCAACACAATCCCGTCTGCGCCGCCGCGTGGGCCTTTTCTAAGCGTTGGTAATTTTAGTCTCAAAGATCGGGCGATGACATCGTTAGAACACGCTTTATTAATATACACACACGTGAAACTATTGTCCTC
Source organism: Termitomyces sp. T32_za158 (assembly GCA_018857265.1). Taxonomy (NCBI): domain Eukaryota; kingdom Fungi; phylum Basidiomycota; class Agaricomycetes; order Agaricales; family Lyophyllaceae; genus Termitomyces; species Termitomyces sp. T32_za158. Next base: position 10,354 of record JABAJZ010006981.1, on the reverse strand, counting down.
CGTGACAAAATCAGCATCCGCCTTTGAAGTAGAAAGGAGAGCACTTACTAGTCATGATATCGAACACCTACGCAACCCATAACTGCTGTCTCACCTTCTCACCTGTCCTGCCCGAATGTCGTTGACCTGCTAAAGGTTGATACCGTGTCGGAGAGAAGATCATGTCTGGTGTGCGCCCCTGACTATTCAACCTCGAAGTCAAAATGTCAAGCGTCGCGCTGCGCATTAATTTTTTTAAAATACCAATGATGAGATGTAGACCGCGCGTCGCCTTGTTGTTTCCTTGTCCTTGGATTTCCATACCCCTCTGGACCCAAGATTTTCTTTTGAGAAAGTAAGGGAGAGTTAAGTCGCGGTGGATGATACAGAGACAGACGACTTTACGCTATCTCTTGTTCTAATAAACGCGAGCTTGAAGCGTCCTACCTCCATATTTCGACATCATGAATCCAATTGCGATGGGATATAGAAATTGATGGGTTGACGAGTTTAAAATACAGTGGTATTTGCCATTGTATTTGCCAGTGATACTCATGTATAACATGACATATTGAGATTTCGTGGGTCCGACGTCAAACTCGTCGGAGAAGACGAGCTAATACTGCTGGACATTCGGGACTTGACGTCATCTGGGGTGTTGACGCCGATAAGGTCGGGCATCTGGGAGAGGACGGGTGCTTGTACCGGGAAAGTAAGCGGAGAAGAGGAGAGAGGACGGACCTGTGCTGGTCGATTCAGAAGTTACCGTCAATGCGCAAGTTGTGAGCCTCGTTGGGGTCAAAGGTGAGCATAAACAGCCACAGCAATCCAAGAATAAGCCCGACCAGCACAGCAGCATTCAAAATCTCACGCCACAGGCAGCAGCTGCTGAACAGAAGAATCCTGGGACGATCCGGAGCCTGAGATCTGAGATGGTCGTTGAACGCCAGTAAAGCAGCGTTCAGGCTGTCGTAGTGGTGCACCTGGGCAAACTGGGGACATGGACAAGGCAGTCAATGTAGCACGTGGGGCTCGGTTTGAGGGCGAAATGGTGGCCGCACCGAGCTGGATAGCAGTCTGGTATGGAGCACTTTCCAATTTCAACCATCACGCGACTGTCATATCACTGTCATGTGTCAGGTGACGCGTCCAATCCATGTTCCTACCAGCCCGAGCCCCAGCGCGCATGGGACTAGACCTGGGCGGCGGCGCCTGAAGGGAACGGCAGTTGCGGCCCAGCATGAATGTCGGCGAACAGTCCACAATGAGCTGCTGGTCGTGTTCATAATGACAAACGAGCACGTCATGGTCCACAACCCCGAGGACGATGCATAGATTTGGACGGGCGAGGATTGACAGCACATCAAACCCCGACATCGAGTATACTGTCAGCCTCAACGGCGATGGCACGCACACCACATAAGCATTAGGTCAAACGGGCACCTGGGCACCACCACGTGCACCACCACTGCCGGCGGGCCAGCAGGGTAGAGGGTCATCCTGGAGACAGCATGCCATGTGCTGCAGCTCTGTCCACTTTTTAAGTTCTTCTCTACCGCGACGTCACACCCTAGCGGTGGGTTTTTCTTTTTTGTCTCCCGCGCTCTACAGAGTATGTTATTCCAGTCCGCCTGGCTCTGCGGCGCACCAAGGAAAACGCTGCATACGACAAGAAGTATTGGCATGCGGAGCAGAGAAAAGTAGGCACCTGCTCGGGAATCATGATGCATTCGGTATGTCGTGTCTTACCGAGATTGACAGAACTGGAAATGAATGAGCGGCATAGCCTCACATAGAATATCCTGGCACTTGGAAGTAGGGCCGGGGTATGCCGCTGAATGCAGTCCTGCAAGTGGTCCTTGTGAACAGTAATGGAGACGTCACGCGGAAAATTGCCTGCTGTAGTGTTCCTGGCGCGTCGTCCCGTGAGTCAAGGGCAGAATCTTATGTATCAAGAAGAGGATTCACCTTATACATATTCCGATGTGATCTCCTTGTTCAAGTCCAATATTATTGAATCCTGCAAATCTATGAACGGAGGACTGTACCAAAAAGCTAGCCATGAAACGGGCTGATCTCGTCATCTGGTGCATCTATTCCCTAACCAATCTTCTTTCTCCTTTGCATGCAATGTCGTCGACTCACCTTAAGTGTGCAATTGAACGGTCGTATTCCTGGCTTTTCAAATGTAGCGGCTCTTGGTACCCACCTTCGCAACCTTCAGAAGAGGAAGAACAAAACGTCTACTGTAGCTTTGTCATATCGTCCGGGCAAACTTGGAAGAGGTATTTGCACGCGCAGTCAAATGTATGGAACCAGAACCCGGTGATGCGGTATGGCGATGCCTAGCGGAGGCAGGTGGAGTATACGAAACAACTACTTTTTTTTGACAACAAGGGTTGCAATTCGTCATCTGTCGCATCGAATCCTCTCCCAATTCTTTGTAGGCAATGCTACTGATCATCCATCAGGCTTCGGAAGACGCACTCTCAAGGTTCATCCCTCAGTGCTACATCCCATATGCTCACCAAACATGGGCAACGCAGAGTTGATTTCTCTCGATCTCCCTCGTTTTTTCTTGACCCGCTGTTATCCATCCCCACCCCACACTGGCCGCAATCTTTGAGTCCAGTGATGAGAGAGCAGAAGGAAAACCCAGAAAGAGTAGGGATTTGCATCCTTTGCGGTTTCGGCACCAACCTTCGCAATCTTCACAGCAGGAGCGAAACATCTATTCCGTCAAATCGATCTATCTTGTCTCTAGGGTCTCAAACACAACACGAGATAGCTTTTGCTTGTATATTCCTTCATCTTCTTGTCAAAGATCAGGCCTCGTCGCGAGTATGGAATAGAAAACAAACAGACACTTGAAGACAGACAGTGCGGCCAAGTAACAAATGATCCTCGCAGGGTCGACTGATGGCAGAACCCCACCAAAGATGGGAGTAGCAATTGAGACGTCACGGGGAACGATGTCTGATGCAGCGTTCCTGGGCGCGTCGTCCCGCAAGTCGAGGACCACCAAGGCCAAATGAAAATCTTATCAAGAGGTACGCAACCACTTTCGCAGCCTCCATGGAAGGAACCAAGCATCTTAGGACCTCAGATCTATCTTGCCTCTAGGGTATCAAACACAACACGATACAGCTTTTGCATAGGTATCTTCCAGTTCTTCTAATAGGAGTTCCTCAATCCTGACCTTCGTTGCGGTTGAACACAAGCACGAATAACACAAACAGACACATGGCGCACTGGAGCTTGCTTGTTACAGTGCCAGAAAACCCCGCGGAAGAGATGTTATTTTCAATCGGAGGAAAACCGGTGGAGCCTAACGGCTTGACGATAGTGCATTTGATATGTGGTTAAATACATGTTGAGCATAGGGATTGTGGTAATTAGGAACATCCTGGTCATTGGTCGATAGGATATAAGTAACAAGGCCCTCGTGGGAGTGGCCCCGCACTGTTATATTACATGTTTTCCCCTAGACCGAATGGTCTTTGTAGGTTTGTAAGGCGACTATAGAATTATGGAATTCCTCAACAGAGGAAGCCTCATGGATGAGTAAGATCGTCAATGACGGGTAGGCGAACTGTATGAGTCAGATTCAGTGTGCATTTCTTCTGACTCCTTTGAAAACACCTGACAGAGATGCTCCGATAGAGGGAAGCAAAGGCACTATAACCATACTGTTCAGAAATTTTGGAAATTCGAAGAAATTGAAGCCCAAAAATCACAAGCTGACAAGGGAATTGCATACTTCTTAGAACAAGGTATCACTTTTCAATGTGTCATACCTGAAAAAGGAAGTACATGACTCCCGAATCTATGAGGAGTGCTAAGATGCGCCATGGTCCCAATAGCTTTTGTTTAGAGATTTTATTCTTTTGTAAAAACTGCAAATGTTTCCTGGATTTGTTATGAGCGTAAGTTTTCATGCATTAATCAATCATTGACTCGCCATAAAGTCCACCCAATGAATGACGTTGCCACTGCATTTGTGAGAAGAGACAAGCCAAAAAATGTATAATCTAGGGGAGCCAACTGGAGTGGTGGACCACTGCTCCAGCTATTTCCTCCATATCGTGCACCTGCAGAGATATATGCCAATGCCACCACTTTATGGGGACGACTGGTCACATGGTGTATTCAAATGTGCGATCTGTAACTTACAAAATGAAAGGATACACAGTCCAACTGAAATCACTAATGCCCATCGTTGCTTTCCCAAGATACACCATGCACGCCATATGATCAAAGCATCATTTAAAATTAGCTGTATTAGGCAAGAACATTTTTTATCAGAACATTTGAACTTCCAATGAGCTTTTCAACGCACCGGCAAGGTAGATACTGTTATCCTTGCATCACCTATAATAGGCGTCGTCTCAAAGTTGCATTGCATCATAGGGATGTTACAATGAATCATTTCGATTTGGTTGACTATTTGTAACGCAGAACATCCAAAGCTTGTAAGGAGACTGAATGAGATAATCGTCAATGTTGCTTTGGAACGGATCGATTTTTCTTCTCGTCTGAAGAGTGACTGTATTAGTGGGTTAGAGAGTACTTTTAAGTGAAATACACATACTTGATGAGAGTATAGATTACTATGGGGTATAGAGGGGTGAATATGCCTACCAAGGCAAAATAAGTTCCAGAAATGGGCAATAAAAAATGTGCTAATGAAGGACACCTCCACATAGCATAGAAATAGATAGTTCCAAGATTGCAACTTGTAAGCTTTTGCCTGCTTGCTGATAGAATTCTCTTTCCAGAGGAGACATTGTGGATGGGGAAAGCTATGAGAAAGATATTCAAGGTCGTGTAGCGTGTGAGGAAGGAAAATCGGATTGTACAAGTCATATTTAACTCTAGAAGGCTATGTATGCCGGCTGTGTCTGATAGATGATGCTCGTCCATATTTGTATTTTAGTCACCAAACAGTGGAAATTAATCCTTGAAAAGAGAGGTGTTAGCGGACAAACAGCTTGCAAGAGATTTAGTGTGGAGCATAATCTATGGCTGCTGTTGGTCAAGGCAGTTCATTGCCGTTTTATAGACATAGAAAATTCTAGTCCCAAACTCAGGCGATGATCTTAAGAATCCATGATCTGTGAGATGAACCCAACAAACTTGCCATCCCCAATGCGCAGTATACACCCTCTTACAACCAGAAACCCTCTCAAGGAACTCCCTCAAGGCCTTGCTTCTGCTTGTCCGGAAGGTTTATCATGCACACAATGCTGCAGTGCTTAACGCCTGACGACAACACTGCGTCATCATCTCGAAGCGAGCATGCACGTACATTGTAGCACCTACAATCTCCCAATAAGTCTCTGCAAACACGAGTGATGCACTCGTGCTCCTTTCAGAAGCCGGCAATATCGTCGCTTTGAGTATATCAGGCGCAGGCACATACCTCTCAACGTTCCTCCCAATTCTTCGCCATCCTTCCTCTTGCCTTCTGATTTTTCACACAGTTCGCACTCAGATCCTCGCTTGAGCCTGGAGCGAGCTGTCACCAAACAACCATGGTAGACGCTAACCATGCATGTAGTCGTGCAGCACTTTCTGACTTTGGACCCACCCGCAGCCTGCCCTTTTCTAAGCTATGGCAATTTTAGTCTCAAAGCTCGGACGATGATATCGTGAGAACCCATAATAAAACACTTTATTAATTCCTCTGTAATACCCAGACGCACACGTGAAATTATTGTCGCCTGTGACAAAATCAGCATCCGCCGTCTCAAGTTTGAAGAAGTAGAAAAGGAGAAAACTTACGAGTCATGACATTAAACATCTAAGCAACCCATAACTGCTGTATCGCCTTCTCACCTGTCCTGCCAAAACGTCGTTGACCTGCTGAAGGTTATGCCGTGTCGAAGGGAGGACATTTGGCCTATGACGAGATCATGTCTGGTGGACGCCCCCGACTATTCAGCCTCGAAACTCCAAAACAAGTCAGAACGTCAAGCGTCGCAAAGCATGTTCTTTTAAGAAAGTAAGGGAGAGTAAGTTGCGGTGGATGATCCAGAGACAGACGACTTTACGCTATCTCTTGTTCTAATAAACTCACCACCATGCGAGCTTGAAGCGTCCTACCTCCATAATTCGTCATGATGAATCCAATTGTGATGGGCAATAGAGGTTGATGGGTTTAAAATACAGTGGTATTTTACATACTGCAGAGCACGGGAGCGCCATTGTATTTGCCAGTGATACTCATGTATAACACGTCATAGTGATGTTGACGCCGATAAGGTCGGATATCTGGGAGAGGACGGGTGCTTGTCCCGGGAAAGTAAGCGGAGAAGAGAAGAGAGAGGACGGACCCGTGCTGGTTGATTCGGAAGTTACCATCGATACGCGAGTTAGCGGTCAAAGGTGAGCATAAACAGCCACAGCAATCCAAGCACACCAGCACAGCAACATTCAGAATCCCACGCCACAGGTGGCAGCTGCACAGAAGAATCCTGGGACGATCCGGAGCCTGAGATCTGAGATCTGAGATGTCGTCGTCGGACGCCAGTACACCCAGGATTCAGCCCGTCGTGGTCCGCCTGTGCTCGCGAGCCAAGGCGGGACGAGCAAACAGATTTGTCACGTGTGAGGATGGGTTGAGCGGGGACGAGACGAACGAGGCAGTCGATGCAGCACGAAGCGTTCGGTTCGAAGGCGAGCTGGGGCCGGGCATCGAGCGGGCCAGGACACTTTTCACGATTACCTAATATGCCACTTTCTCACATGACGCAACAGTCAGTGCTTCTAATCATGCACGCTTGCTTCTAGGCTTCTGGCGTGGAATTATCCATGTTTCGTGGAAGGTTCACCGGTTGTTGCAATCACCTGAAACGAATGTCCAAGTATAGATCCGTCTCAGCGCAAACGCCATCGCGTCTCAGTCGACTTGCTTCAACTTGAACCTGCGGCCGAGCTATTGCATCATGAAAAGCTGGCACAGACTGCGCAGCGATGCGACTCATGTCTATTTCAATCTCGTGCACATCATCAGCGTCCTTCCATCTACAACGGTTACTACAACGTGCATGCGATGAAACTAGGCACCGAGTCTTCAGGGATGAGAGTCCGAGAACACGGGGAGGTGACCTAGGGTCCGCATACCGCGGCGCATGATGGCCGCACTGGGTTCACAGGGCGTTGATTCTTATCAAGGCCGATCTTTCGCGACATCAAACAGCGAGCAAGTATTCTTTACATTACTAGACTGTTCTCACCCCAGCAGAGACTCCGCATCCCAGAAGCCGACTAATCTACACTAGACGCAATCTCGTGTCCACATTCGACGCTCCCCTCCGACACGGCGTCAAGCTTTAGGAAGTGTGAGAAGACGAGATAGCGGTCAACGAGGTATGTCGTAACAAGTAAGCAATCTTCTTTTTCACACTTGCAGAGACCGACGCTGACTTTGTCATAGGTACACGTACAAGTGAATATGTATATTAGCAAGAATAAATCAGGCGTTTTCGCGTGCGGAGATGTCCCAAGAGCAGCGTCTCAAACCACACCAGCAAGTCCATTGCACGCCTGCCAAAGTTGGAACCGACCGTCGAACATCTTTTTGATAGTCTCCTTGGCTACGGACCAAATCAACACGTAAGTCAATCAATCCCCGCGTCTTCTTGCCATGCACGTTCAAAAGACAAATGGTTTCTCATCAAAGCACATGGCCGACGTTCTCTGCCAGGAACTTGGCGCAACTTTATCCGTGGAGCAGACCGTAACATTGCATGTATGTTCTTTTAGACTCAAGGCTTCGACGAATACAATCTGTTTCTCGGGATCTGCGCTTTAGTTCCCTTTTCGCATTTTCCATGCTTTCGACTCGGAGAAGTCTGTCTCCACCTATCAGGTTCTTTTTTTCGCGATGATGGGCGCGCCGGCGCACTTGATCTGTCTCCTCAGCCAGAAAACCTGCGGCGATCTCGCGTGTTTTTCCTCCCCTTGCACGACTCAGATAAGTCTTCTGTCTCCGCCTCGATAATCACGCACTTGTTTGTCTCCTCAGGCAGCAAAACGTGTTTTCTGCGGCGATCTCACGGGTTATTTCTCCTCAGATGCGAAACGGTCTTTGCACAATCCACATCCCCGCCCCGATCTCGCATTCCCCGCATACGGACTTTGGGGCTGCCACTACTATAAAATGCACGTACCCTAAACGCGAACAACAACGGGAGGTGTACCATGTCCTTCATTCGACGTCTCGTCATTGCAACAACTTGCCATGTGTACAATATCATTCGGAAATTAACACGCGAGAACGATACAAGGCTTGTAAGGTTTTTTCACTCTTACCATGTTGTTATGACGATACTTTTGCACCAGAAGAGGGACGACGTTCCCCAGCCCACTGAGCGTTTCAATCATGCTGGTAATTACGAGAGAACGGCACGAAACTGCGTGGAAACTAAAGTACAAGGTACGGATACCGAGCTCTTCCCTTTACCGACTTTCTGATATCACGAGAAAAGGAAACGACAAACGATCGAGCCCCAATTGATGAGCGAAGCATCTGTGTTTCCTGGAGGCACTGCGATGGCAAAGTCAACGATGGAAATTGTCAAGTCAAGAATGATGTATTTATCAGTAATCGAGTTTATATTCAAAGTTTTGACACTGGATATACTACTGAATATCGAAATGTGTGTCTGACCCAGCAGAGCTTGACCAGACATCTATTTTTCAAGGCTGCGCACAAGTCGTCCTGATAACTGAACCCTGTGGTCTGTCTCGTCACAATCCGCCTTACATCACTACACACAGCGCGATGTTCACAGCGCAAAGTCCGCTGCACCTTTGTCTAGATCCGACGGCGGTAAGGACGGGGGTATTGCAAAGTCCATGTAATGATAGTAGATACGATAAGGAAAACACCCTGAGAACTTTTGTCAGAAAAGGCATCATGTAGAGAAGACGTACCTTTTAACCATCTCATAGTTTGCCCACTCCTACCAAGCAATGCCCAATAAATGTACCACTCGGGCCTGAGATCACCCAATAACTCGTGGTAAAACGCCTGTGCGACGGCATCAATAGACGACACGTCAGAAATCGTGGAAAAGAAGGAAACAAATGCACCATTACCAGCATACCGCGATAAATTTTGGACGATATCCACTGGCCTTCGCTCTGATGGAAGAGTCCAAGCCCAATTTCTTGGAGGAGTACGAGAAAAAACAGGAGGCAATTTTGTTCATGAGCATGGGTAGAGGATTTGTACCATTCAGAGAAATTCGATCTTAGCCCGTATAGATGTACGACTTGCGAAATAACGCGCCATCATCCATGGAAGAAATCAAAGCCTTAGTCTGTACAAAAAGCGCGTCATACGCCTGTATTGCACGCACGAGGGACAGCGGTTTGTCTCCCAGCCCGATCAGATATCTGTGATCCTCATGTACATGGAGTTGGCAGAGGTGTGATTCACTTTAGGCCTTAGAATTCGGGCAATATTATACTCTCGGTTCTTGTATATAAGACTATGGTCGATAGCCCTCAGCTACGATACATGAGATATCAAGTGTCATCTGAGGAGAGACGAGTCAATGTGCAGCCTCGTACATGGGACAAAGCTCTTTCCATTCCTCTGTCAAAAGCGAAATTAGAACTTCGCAGTCATTAAAAATCTGTATATACTCACCGGGTTCCATCCCTTTCGCAATACTTCCTACGTCTTCAGCGAACACAATCGCCAACCCGCTATAGAGATAGTTGTCAATCAGCTGAAACTAGCTCTCGAAAGGTACTCACTTGTCAAGATGCCAGTCAATGTGACTACGGTTATGGTCAGTATAAAGTCAAGATGTTCTTTTTGCAGTGCATTACCAATGTAAGAACCACGGGCCCGGATTGTTTGTTGTGAAGCGGATAGTCACATTATCTCCAGTGTACCCAGTAGATACCACATCGCGGCGCACCTGAGAGTGATAAAGAATCAATATAAAACAAGGGCAAAGGGACAATACGATACAAACGGGATTGAGATAGTTGTAGACGGAACTTCCAGCACTTCGGACGACGTCGAAGTTGTGCTGTCAAGAGAGAGCATTTGGTCATCGCAGATAATGAGCGAGAGAGAAAGACTCACCCCGTGTAGATGGAAGGGGTGCTACGGTGTCGAGGGATATTGATGAGTCGAACAGAATCATATTCGAAAGTTAGTAGGACTGACCGGCGAACCAACAGATCCCCCTGGTATGATCAACTCGACTGTTTTATTCCGCGGTAGAGTGTAAACATTGCCAGCTGGTAGTAAGTCCTGCGCTGAACGCGCGCCGCTCATGATCTGCAATAACACAGGGACATTCGGAGGTTGAAAGCTCGCGCCATTGATAGCAAAGCGTCCATTGACACG